>JAHWFP010251203.1:7717-19190 GCA_023313725.1 Lithobius niger
TCCGATAACAACAGTTTCTTGCCCCCATTAAAAATTAAGCACTGGGTAGAGATATGAATTACCAGTAATGGAAATTTATAAACTATAATGAAACCAAGATGAGACAATGCCTACTTTAGATTTATATAAACAAACAAACAAAAAAATTGAAAATTTGAAAACTTCACTTTTTTTTTTTTTGAAAATGACATGAGTAGCAGAGCAGTTTCATATCGTATATATTACAGAGTTCACACTCATATCTGAAAATGAATATCCCTGACTAACCCTGATTTTCTCTGACTTATGGCTTATATCCCTGACCAAAACGCTTCCACTTTGTTTTTTTTTTTGTATTTTTTTAAAAATTTTTTTAAAATTACACAGTCAACTAACTGCTCACTCTCCAGGCCTGGCATCACAACTACATCTGGATGGTAGCTGCAAATATTTCTCATTTTTTTTTTATTTAAAAATAAGACAAGAAGGAAGTAGAACTTACGACACCACACGGTTCATTCTAAAAACGAAATTCTAAAAATGGAAAAAAAAAACGGTTCATACAAAAAAAAAACACTTCATTCTAAAACCGAATATCCCTCACTATCACTGACTTTTCACCAATTGTCCATTTTTCCTATCACTTTCCCTGACCGTATTTTATTCCCTGACTATCCCTGATTTTCCCTGACTTTCCACGTCGGTATGAACGTGGAAAGTGGAACGTGGAACGTGGAATGCTCTGGAAAGAATCGGGTCAGATGGTTCCATACGATCGAATAAACTTTTACCCGTATTCATCCGATAACTATACGGTACCGATAACCCGTACCACCCAAGATTCGAATTGGTATTTTTAGACGGAGGAGATTGCTCTCCGGGGGTCGGCGCCATAATTGATTTTTCTCCCGAATATCCGTAAATGCACACCGACGTCCACGGATCAATGAAACTCCTTACCCAAACCTCATATTTCTATTTTTTCTCAAAATTTTAAGACGGTTGCACGTATGTATACACAGACATACTCTTGATTAAAACGATGTTAAAAAAAAATAAGAAAAATAAGGTTCAAAAGCTTAACTCTTAAGCGACTATAAATACAGATGCCATTAGTGGTTGTACTCCACGGTTTTTGTAAAGCAGTGCTACGCTTTTGTTTCAAAACATTTACCACGCTTTTGTTTCAAACATTTACGACGCTTCTGTTTTAAACATCTACATGTGATACACTTGTGATATAATTTCACTTAGGGCGGAATCAGCAACGAGACAAGACAGTGATTGTGACAACCAATCAAAACGCAGTAAAGGGGGAGCATGTTCATTCTTTGCACGGTAGCAATGAAAAAGGGCGAGCGTGTTATTCTTTGCACGGTACCAGTGAAAATGGGCGAGTGGCCGACAATGTCAAGGGTAATGCCGATTAGCAATAACAATCAGTAACAAACTAAATATTTCGATATTGTTCACGGAAAATAATTGCACAACAAACGGAGAAGTGTGACAACACGTTTCCTACTAGACCCGGGTATGTTACGCTGAGAGCAGCTAGTTTAGCACCAAAAATGGGAACGGTATGATCGCCTAACAGGGTGTGGTGTTTGTTATTCCATACCAATGTTGCTCATGGGGTACGGAGCAGCAGTGATAACATAATATGTAAGCACCTGGCTGTCAACGTACAGTTAAAAGGCGCAACAGATAAAATACTAAATCGCGAAGTTTCAGGAACAAATCACTCTCGTTATCAAGCAAGAAGCACAAAAGAAAATCGTCAATCACAGACATTCAGTAAAAATCAATGCTCCGTTAACCCAAACCAGATGTGCATCCGTCCCTCAGAGCAGTTAGAATTTCGGACAGGGATTGGGTTTGAAATACGGCAACCCGAGTTACAGCTCAAATTACTGTAACACTTAAAGGTGGATTTCTCTCGGTTGGCTTTCCTGTATGGGGCTCATCTTTGAAAATTAATTCAGAATGTTGCAAAGACATTCAATTTCCTATTTTTTTCTCTCGTGTGAAACGGTCTTGCTACATTCACACTAACCTATTTGTAAATGTTGCAAAAGCTGTTTCGCGCAGGATGCTCGAATATAGTAAGGAGGTATGTCCATTTAAACATATTCAATTCTACAAACTACCTCATCCGCACAATGCACAGTGCACCAACACGAAGTCTCTTTTAGGACAAAAATCACAGTATGAGCAGTAAGTAACGTTATCCAGTGTCGATGACCAAATCTGCTATTTTGCAACCACAATTCATACGTCACGCTTCACGCATCGTAAAGCCAATAATGATCGGTTCGCTACTATCCCGTTTGCAAAAATTTAACGCACCAACGCTGTTTGCATAAAAACAAAAGCACAAAAAAGGTGAACATAGTGTTGGATTCCGAGGTAAAACAGGGCACAATCGAATCACAAACTACACTATACTACTACACACTATACCTGGCCCACTACACTGCAATTCACGAATGTAGTATTTCAAAAATAGACTTTGTACAATATGATTTATCTTTAAATAAACAAATATCCGTCGTAGCATCCGTCGTTGCATCTTTACACTGCAATTTCATTCACTTCTCTTCATAATTTATCTTCGTAACTCGCCCACACAACAGTAAAAACAAACCACATGCTCGCCAAAAAAAAAATCAGGGTTCAATGGTCAGTGTGCAAGGAAACCGCGGGGGAGGGGGGGGGAGGGCGGGGAGATACAATAACCAGCAAACGCACCCACCCACAAAACGAACCATGGGATGAAAACATCTCACTTACCAAGGGAATTGGTGTTGGATCCCCCCTGACCGGCCACCTGTCCCCCCCTGGTACTTGAACAGCAGACACGAATGCCAACTAGCCATCGGTGGGCTACGGGATCGGGGTGGGGGAGGAGGGGGCGGGGTGGGAGGGGAGGAGGGGACAAATTCGGCGATGATGGCGTAGTCCCCGTCCGCCCCGGCCAGAAGCCGACGCAGAGACGGTGAGTCGGGCAGGGTGATAGGTGAAAGGTGAACTTAATGGGTGCGGGGTTGTGGGCATGGGCCTACGCTGGTCATGGGTGAGGAAAATAAGCTCAAGGGCACACACCTGCCTTGAGCCGTAGTGAAGCAACGCACACTTCCATGTCCCTAATGATGCTGCCCATGATCCTACGGCTGGTGTTGGGTCGGCCGACGCCAATGCCGTGGCGTGCGTGTGGATGACGTCATGGGTTGCCCTGCCCACCATCGTATCATCCTCCCGGTTGAAAAATCGATCAGTCCATCTGCGTAGTTGATAAGGGCAAGGTGCACCGATGGCGACCTTTCACCAGGAAAGGCCTTTCTTGTTGCAACCGGGATGCAGGGTGGGTTTATTTAATTTTTCTTCATTTCTGCGGCTTCATTTCTCTTTCAGGCGTACCTTGTTTTTATCGCTGTAACATTCGACGGTTAAAACTGCCTAATCACCGACTGACAGGTTGCAGCATCTAGCGCCGTCTACCATTATTTAGGTCTACGCCAGCACTTGATTTCAACAAGCGAAGGAATGCGCAAAGAAATTTATTTTTACACAACAAACTAGCCGCGTGTCTCCTTAACTATTGAGTGTAAAGTTCGTGCGTCCACGTGCACCATGCTGGAGGACGCGGTCAAGGTTAACGATATCACTGTTACTAGACGGCGCCCATCTAGCGGTTCAAAATCTGCGTTTCAAAATGGTCGTTCTTTAAAAAAAGAAATTTTTTTTAAAGGGCCCGTTGTTACGTTAAGCTTAACTTTACCGCTTGCTTCCTGGTGCACGTACACGCACGAACTGTACACTCCATAATTAAGGAGGCACGTGGCTTGTTTGTTTCATAAAAAGAAATTTATTTGTGCGTTTTTCGCTTGTTGAAAGTAAGGGCTCGACAGGGGTAAGCATTTTGACCCTGGTATCGATAAATGGCTATAGATGTTGTAGCCTGTCATTTGGTGGCAATCCCCCTTTAAATGGGAATGACCATCATAGAGCTGATCATGCAAATGTTTTTTTTTTTTACCTAACCGAACCGAGTAACCACATACGTAGTCGATCAGTTCTTGATCAGTAAAGTGTAGATGAGAAAGTTAACTAGACATAGAATCCTACTTCCTTCAGTTTTACGTGGGACCCTAGCGGTAGCTGCGGCTACTAATACCTCTGACAATGCTTTGCCTTCGGGCAGCTTCGAAAGCAAAAGCATTAACAGAGGCATTAGTAGCCGCAACCACCGTTAGGGCCCCGTGTAGAGCTGAAAGAAGTAGATCGTAACCATTTATTTTAGATAATCATGGAGTGGAGGTGTTTTCACGTGACAAATACTTGCGATAAACATCACTTCTTCTGTGGTTGATCAAAGTAACATAATCCCTTTTGGCGAACAGCAGCGTTGAAACGACGTTGAAGTAACGAAGCAGTTTTGTTTGTTTAAAGGGGGATTGCCACCATATAACAGGCTGCATCATCTATAGCTATTTACCGCTATCTACTTCTGTTTAGCCCTTACTTTCAACAAGCGAAGGCACACACAAATAAATTTGTTTTTATGAAACAAACAAGCCACGTGACACCTTGATTATTGAGTGTAAAGTTGGTGCATCCACGTGCACCAGGGAGCAACGGCAAAGTTAAGCCTAAAGTAATCACTAACGTTTTTTTCTATACATCGGCCGTTTTGAAACGGAGATTTTGAACCGCTAGATGGGCGCCATCAAGTGACAGTGGTAACGTTAACCTTGACCGCTTCCTTCCTGGTGCGCGCTCCAACAACGCACGTGGCTTGTTTGTTTCATAAAAAGAAATTTCTTTGCGCGTTCCTTCGTTTGTTGAAATCAAGTGGTACATAGAACTAAATGTATGCAGACGGCGCTAGATGCTAAAGGCATTCGGTGAATCTAAGGCCGACTGGGGTAGAAATTCCGTTTCCACCTCCCGACTCATGCGGGTAAAGTAAGTTAACGCGTCTTATCGATTCTTTGATTTTAAAAAATATTCTAGCGATCTAGCGATGTTAAATGAACTAGTATGGAGCCGAGAGGCGAAACAAGCAGCTTCTCTCTCGGTTCTGACCAGGGATAGAATACGAAGCGATAGTTGCAACATGGATACCCCTACATCCTATGGACGTATGAGCAGCTACCACCTTCTCGTAACACTGGAAAAAGGAATGGAACCCGTGGGAAAGTCCTGACCTGGTTGGTGCTAATTGCGCTGTTCCTTTAGCATTTTCGAATTCTAGCCATTCTAGCCCACAATTTATTGGAGGGGTTTCCCTGTTCGAATCTCCGCGTTTGCCCGCATCTCAATAAACGAAGAAACACTGGAGCCAACACGGTGAACTATCAAGGAAACCAAATGAGCAGGGACGGACTGGGCGGGGTTAGGTGGCGAATGACCCGGGGCCAGCAAACGGGTGGGGGTCAGGGAGCATGGGATCACTCGTTTTCTCACTACACGGTGCACCCCTTACGGAAGCGCCATTTGAGAACTTAAAAACTATAAACAGCCAAAAAAAAAAAAAATTAGTTTGCTTAGGCACGTCCTCAAGTGGGGGAAAACAAAATGCCAAACATTATATTCAAAGTGGATTAAAAAACAAAAACGATCAAAGCAATGCTCGTTTTTGTTGTGTAGCAGTTTGGAGTGTGAGTAGTGTATGACTCCAGTTAGCTTTTTTAACTCCACGTAGATACGTCCTTTAACGATTTATGGCATTAAAAGAAAAAATGAAAAATGAAAACTGCAAAAAGAAAACTCCTGTACCTGTTTTAAACTTTAATAATTCTTTTAGTTCCGTTTGACTGACTGCGGCTCCAACTCGTGAATCTGGTTGGGTTGGCGCGCCCCCCCCCCCTCTTTTTTTTCAGGGACAATACGTCACCGTGGGCAACTACTGGGCGTCGGACGAAAGTCTAACTGGAAAATCGTCTAATGGAATAATTGGCTAATATCTGCCTAAGTAAAAAATGTTGAAAATCATCTAAATGGAATATCGTATAACGGATAATCGTCTAACTGGACAATAATTTGGCAGCGGTTTCTGATGTTATATGTGTAGCCGCAGCGAGCGTGGTAGCGCGAGCTAGGCAGGGACGTTAGACAATTTTCCATTATACGAATTTCGTGCTAGATAATTTTCCGTTATATTGTCATAATGTATGCGTTTTTCCAATTATACGATTTTCCAGTTAAACGATCATCCCTCCCTCGCCCCGCCAACTACTCCCAATCTGCTCCTGCGTGTGAGCAGTAAATGCATGATGGAGCAGTAAGTAATGTTGGCTTAACTGCATTTGTTTGTATGCGCTAATTTCGTTTCTTTGCCATCGCCTTGCTGGTTTTCTTTACCTCCCAGAAAGATATAAAAACACCCGTTTTTAAGAACACCCGGAAGTGCAGTGAAGCCCAAATGTACCATTAATTTCATACCACGAAGACAAACGAATAGAAATGAAACTGCAACGAGAAGATGATAAAGGAACACCCGTCGTAGCATTCGACGATTGTATTTACCTTCGTAGCTAGTGTACTTTCAGAGTTGGAGGCTCGCATTGTGGTCCCCTCAGGTGTTAGTACTTGTAACAGAAGTTTACCTTAGAAAGGCTGGTCTGCAGCAAGGCTTGGTAATTCCGTGGAAGCTGAGTGGTTAAAGCAGTCGACACGTAATCGGCCGGCCTGGGTTCGATTCCCGACTACATGATGACGCGCAACATTTTTTTTCGTGTAGATGGCGGAGCACTGGGCTACACTACAATCCCCGGATGCTACGACGGGTGGGCTTCGCTGCAGTTTCATTTCTCCTCTCCCAGCAAGATCTGGTTGCCCGAATGTTTTTACGCCACAGAAAGCCAAATGGGCTCGTTAATATTAAATAAATGCAGATTCAAACCTATTTCTGCTACCTTTCGGACTTAAATAGGTTTTTACTTTTATTTGGTGCACACCGTTTTGAAGCTTATTATGTGCTTCAAAAGCTGTAAGGAAGCGTTCACAAATTACGTAACACTTTTTTCTAGCAATTTAGACCCCCCGCCTTCCCCCACCTAGTAACGTCACGTCAGTGTAACACTTACCGTAACCTCCACTGAAAAAACAAAATATTTTCTTACCAACGGGCCCCCCTCCCTTTACCCACCAATATTATAGTTTTTTGTTTTTTTTTCTGAATTCGTTTGTATAGCTCTAGAAAAATAGTTTACCTAAAAGAATTTAGTTAAAAAGAAAAGAAAAATTTTAGCGAAAATTAGTGTGTTACGTAACACGACGTCATACTCCCCCCTCCCCCCCCAACCCATCCTAACCAATGGTAACATATTTGCTCAAACTCCTCCCCCTTCCAGGAGTTACGTAATTTCTGAATGCTCCCTAAAGTCTATTAAAAATATCATCTTTCTTCTAATCATTTAACGGTAAACGCTTACGTCATCACCCAGCACGGGATACCGAAAACGCGAAACGCTAAATGAGAGTTTTATGAGGGAAAACTGAGCACTGGCAGCAAAAGCACAGCCGAGTCGTCAAAGGCTTGGATTGTGAACCAAGACGACGTGAGAACGAATCATGCAACTGACATATACAGTATATACACATTAATAAAGACCCTTCTGAGTAAGTAGCTGGGGTCAAGAGGTTTATGTTGCAAACGGCAAGAGCTGCAATGAAACTGTCACAGAGAGCAGACAATTTGACAGATCGTGCAGTCGACCTGGCTTCGGATTCAGACTGTCTTTTTGATGAGCGTGTTTGATCGCTCTTTCCGTAAAAAAAAATTGGCGCTGGTGCACCTTCCGTGCATCCGAAACCTAGTAACGAGCTACGGGTTTCTCGTATTGTTGCGTAAGAGCGCATGCTCCAGCGCCTCCTGGAGCAGATAATTGATTGCCAGCCCCGCAGCAAGCAACCGTAAACTTTTAATTGACCGAGGAGGAGAAAAGCGAAAACTATTAAATTTCGTCATCCTTCAGGGAGGCGGTAGACAGATCGGTTGTTCGTTCCTGTCCAGAGAAATCTGCGCAGGCTGCAAAGTGATTTAAGCAGCAAATTCAGCACCTTTCGCTTGTATCTTAAACTATTTTACATTCGTGTGTAAGGCTTCGCGCCAATTTGTACGAGTTACACGTAGCAATGAAAAATCTAGTTCTTCTTGCGACACTAGCCCAGGGACGACACTACAATTACTTTACTGGGGAGGCGGCAGTGGGGCAGCAATTTTATCCAGGGGGGCGAACCGAAAAATACTACATTTGCGATCCAACCCCCCCCCCCCCGAAAAAAAATTAAAATAATACTTTGGCAAACAATCCTCTTTCTGACACGCAACGTTCTTAACTATTTTCTACCCCATTTTGCGGAAATATTTTTAAATCCAGCTGGAAAAAAAGATTCTGATTTTACAACTCTCACAGTAGCCTAACTACTATGCTCTACTGATGTGTCCTCAAGTTCTTCCTGTCTCTGTGAAGAAACTAATGTAGTTTTCTTAACTAGCAATCAGAATTTTCTTCGTTCATGCGTTTGATTTTGATCTGATGGGTGGGCGGGCGCCAGAAGGGCGGCCCAAAATGGGGGGGGGGGGGGGGAGCGCCTCCTCACCCTCTCCTTCCCTTAGCATCCCTGCACTTCCCTGTCAAGCCTAAAATCCGTTTTCCTGCATTCGTATTTAGGGTGATAAGTGTTCTTCAACTGCAATGCTTAACGGTAATTTTTCCGAAAAAAGAACCAACAAAAAATGAAGAGAAATGAAACTGCAAATGGCGGCAACTGACCAAAAAAGCTTAATGATTCACTCACTGAAAGTATTTCAAGGAAGACAGAATTTTTGTACGGAAGGTGTCGCCCTCGGTTGACAAAAAGCGGCAACAAGACAAATCAATCGCATCAGCGGCGATTTCGGCAGTCATATTGTCCAACCCAGTCGCTTAGGCTATTTTTTGTCCAAGATCAGGCCGGTACTGCAGTAGAGATCAGGCCGGTACTGCAGTAGAGCTCAGACCTAGCTAAAGCTTGTCTTGCAATTTTTTAGAAGTTAATTTATGCCTTCTGGGCTCAAACATTTGCCAGGGTAGACATTTGAAAGTAGTGATATAATTTCACCAAGAAAAGACCGCCTAGGTAACCCCATTAACCTGACAGCTTGGCGCGTTGCTCACTTCTTTAATGTCTTTTATTCTGTTGCGTTTATAGGGCAGGAAATTGTTTAGTACAGCGGTCAGGGCACAGTGTTATTTTGAGAACGTTCTCATACTTTAACGAGGGTATAGAGCAGTGACACGACGTAGTATTATTGTATATAACTCTATGCTGGAGCCTTAATGGGTTAGCTGCAAGGGACACTGCAGAGAGAAACAGAAGGGCGTCATACTGAAGCCGATGCTGTGAAGAGTGATTTCTTAGACCTAAAACGCGCGATTTTTGTTGTTGGAGAAAACAACGTTATTTTAAGCCTAAGAAATTCGCTCTTCCGTTGTTTTTCCCTCCATCTTTATGTAGTGCACCTTGTAGTTATGCCCTCCAAAACCCATACTGGTGCCAATATGGCGGCAAATGTCACTGCTCTATTGGTTTTGTAGACCATATGACATTGTATGAGATAATTGGTAGTTTATTTATTTCGATGGGTATTCAGTGTATTTTATTAATAGTTGACTAACAATTTGAAAAGACTAAAACACCTAGCCTACAAGTTAAAATTTGTTAACTTGTCTTTATTGATTAGTTGCGAGATTGCAGACAACGCATTAAAGAAATAAAGACGATAGCAATGCACCAAGTTGTCTGGTTAAAGGGTTAACCTTGGTGGGCTTTTGTTGGTGAGATGATATCACTACTTTCTAGGGCCTATTCCTTTTTGGACTTGGCGGTTGTTGTTTTTATTATTATTATTATTATTTTTTTTACTATTTATGGTTAGTCATTAGTCAGCAGAAAACTTTTAGCAACGGTTTTAGCCATACAGGTTTCCAAAAAGGATTTGTGCGTAATCGTAAGCGTTGGTTTTTCTATATAACAGACGCAAATCTACCCAATTTCTTAAAACAACAACAATTTGGGCTTATTACTATTTTTCTCCACACACCCGCTAACAGCAAAATTCTGTCTTCAGGTAACGGACACTGCGTAAAGGTTGCCCCACTATAATCACTAATAATAAGTACAACTTCAATAATGTCAGTCGTTGTTGAACTTGGCGGGTGACACACTAGTATGTGTTTTAATAGTGTTGTACGCAACGGTTTGATGTAGATCTTTTTTGTTGATCTTTTTTTTTTATGTATTAGCACGGCCTTCAGACAGTGCTTATTGGAGCGAAGCGAGGCCGAACAGAGCTCCGTTTGGTAATCCACTCCAGTGCAAGCTTTGTATCCACATCACGAAATAACCACTGCATCAATTTAAACCAGATTTTGTACATTGATACCATTACACCCGAAGGTGGTTTCAAGAAAGAAAATTAAAAATCGGACATGTCTTTGAGGAATAATCAAGGTGACAAATTGCACAGGTGGTGTGAGCTCTTTGCTCACTAGTAGTTTCCGAAGCGCGAAAATCTGCCGCATCGTTAGCAAATTTCAAGATGGATGTAATGCGCGCTCAAATATTTTCCAGCATTAATTCTCACCTGGACTCCAAATACAATGCTTTCCAACAAAAATTCTTCCAATTTGCGGGTGGGCTTTGTCTGCTGAAAAACCAAAGTCGGAAACCGCTCGTTGCAACCGCCGTCGTCAACGCCATCCAGCGACGCGCTGTGAAAGCAAGTGGACAAAGATGCAAGATTCGATGACAATTCGGCGAAAAGATGAGCCACAACTCTGTTTCCAATGCAACACGGGTTGTGTACAATTGCTTTTAAATCCATATTGTCGACAGCGTAACAGGTGACGCCCTAAGTAAAGTTCGTGTTACACGAGAATTTTCAGAAAAAGGAAAGGGAGCAGAGTTTGAGTTTGAGGTTTTTTACTAAGAGCTGTAATCCCTTCTGGGATTTCCTGCCCTATAGGGAGCAGCAGCGGTATATACCCGTTTCGCCGATTCCCGTTTCGCCAAAAATTAAGCTCTGATTAAAATTCGGCTAAAGGGAAACTCCTGTTTCGCCGAATCCAGTTTTGCCCAATCAAAACATTCTATAAAAAATTGACGTTGGAGAAGTTAAAGATGCATTCCTAATTGTTAGGGATTTGTGATTAGTTGCGGTATCTGAAGTAATATGTTTAGCCGAGCGAGCGCGGTACGCGAGCGACGCATGTGATTTGAAAAAATTAATTCGGGGAAACGGGATTCGGCGAAACGCAGCAGCAGAGGCTAACAATGTCAAAATGTTACCAAGCTGCAACATGGTTGTTTGGTTTATTTATGGAGCTAAACCCATCGGGTTAAAAATGCTGAAGATCGGATTAGAGTTCAATCGAACAAGATGTTGCGATGCGTGGGGAAAGGAACACACAAACAAACTGAAAGGCTGGGTGGGGATGGTTTGGCC
>JAHWFP010251204.1:0-12178 GCA_023313725.1 Lithobius niger
GGCTTAGGGCCGTGCAGCGGAATAGGCTTAGGGCCGTGCAGCGGAATAGGCTTAGGGAGTAGCGGTTGTGCTAGACTCGTTGGGAAGTTGGCCGTGAACGATGTCGGAGGGTCGACTGGCGAGTGCCGTAGATGTGGCTAGCTGCACCTGCCCCTACGGCTTTTGGATTTCGGACGGAACACTCGCACGCAAGCTGTCAACGCTAACCTCTTCCGTCGCTCATCACCATTCCGCCTGGCTGCACCCTCACCTATGGCATCCCTTCGGCTCTGGCTTTCGGACGGAAAACACTCCCCCTACTGGCCTCCGCCCTTCCGCCGACACGCTTTGGCGGAACTCTTAGTCATTTCGGCCGCTTCCCGCACCAGATTCCCGGATGTAACGTGTTGCAGGCAACCCGTCTGACTCCCGTTTCGGTTCCGATTGTTTCCAATAACGATTGAATTTGCTACCGAGTTTTTACACGATGTCACCTCGTTCAAGTTTTCAAACGACTGGGTCAAGGCTCAAAGCCTCGTTCGAGTGAAGAGCCAAGACTGTTCCTGTTCTCCACAGCATGTCTTCTGGCAACAGTTTTCTGTCCGCTCCCTCGCTCGCCTCATTCGTGGCTAAATCCCTCGTTTTGAGTGAAGATCTAAGTTGGAAGCTGTCTGCACTCCTGCCGCTTGTTTCGACCGTGACTCACCCCACGCATCAAGTGAATATCAAATCAACAGTTGCTGTCTACTGCTGCTCGTCTCACTCGTGGCTTGAACCCACGTTTGAGTGAACCAAGACGGAAGCCATTTGCACCTACTGCTGCTTGTCTCGACCGTGGCTTACCACACGTCTCGAGTGAAAATAAAGTCACTTGTTACTGTCTACTGCTGCTCGTCTCACTCGTGGCTAGAACCCACGTTATGAACGAACCAAGACAGAAGCCGTTGCACCTCTTCCTGCTTGTCTCGACCGTGGCTGACCCGACGACTCGAGCAAAATTCAAGACATCAGTTGCTGCTTACACTGCTGCTCATCTCATTCGTGGCTTAAAACCCATGCTTTGAGTGAAGAGTCAAGTTGGATGCCATCTGCATTTCCTACTTCTGTCTCGTCCATAGATGATGTCACGTCTCAAACGAAATTCAAGTCGCCATCTGCCGCCCAAGCTGCTGCATGTCTCAGCGTGGCTAAAATAAATTTTTAAAAAAACCCACGTTCTGAGTGAAGTCTCCACGTTTTGGGGGAAGAACCAAGTCGGAAACGACCGTGACTGGATTCAAGCCACGTGTAAAACAAGACAACAATGGCCGTCCACACTGATGTTCGTCTCATCCAAAACAAAGTCTTTTTCACTGCGAAAAATCCAACACCTATCAACTTAACATAACAGCCTCAAAGAAGCTGCTGGATGGCTGCCTCAGTAATCCAACCATGCATGCGCATGCACGGTACTCCCTATACGAATGACGACTATGTGAGCCTGCCATCTCTTGGTCTTATACTGCCGCCCGGGCGGCCGCTAATCTCTGCCAGTTCTTCTCCTTCGTCCGAAAACATCGTTAGCCCCTCCCGGGACCGCTCCACCTTCCGTTAGTCCAGGCTGGTGTTTCACCCCTGCCTTTCGGTTGGAACCATGGCCTCCCATCGAGTTCATCAACAGGACTGAACACACCGCCTTTCGGCCGGACCCCTCCTGTTTTCGGATCCTTTGGTTCACCATCCTTTGGCCGACTACGCCTTCAGTAACCCGCCCCATCGCTGCTCGTCATACGGGAAAGCCATGGTTCCCTACAGCCTTGGGCCGCCTTCGCCCGTCACCTACAGTGAAGCTCAACACATCATCCTGGACACCGTCCGAAAGATGCATAAAATCTCGACGCATCCACCATCGTGTACGTCGTCTGCCCGTCATGCCCGCGCTCAAAACGGGATCGCCTTGTCTTCCTGCCATGAAGGACGCAAAAGCAGTGCTTCTTCTCCTCTTACTGACTTCAAAAAACGTAAGGCCGCCTCTCCTCCGTGACATGAAGGACTTTCACTACCGACCCCTTTGGCACCGCAAGCGCTCCTTTTGTCCGCTCCACTTTCGGCCGGCAGAAGGATCCATTTTCCAGACGACTCGGCCGTCGATCCATCTCTACCGCTCGCAGCACTATTAAAAAACCGTCGCAGAGATGGTTCCAGTCTGCTTCTTATACAAACCTTGCAGTCTGCTGATGCTCCTGTCATTAATCGAGGCCTCAAAACCGGATTTGGCTTCGCCCTGTGGGTCAAGATCTCCAAACCACACATTTTTCTCTGCCAACCTACAACCTCACTTGCGTGTCTTCTCAGGAATGATAGCTCCCTCCTCGGCAAAGGAAACCCTCTCATCCTCGACAAGGAGCCTCCAGCTCCACGCCCCGGCCGTGAGAACAGCTTCTTACGTTCGCTTGGAGATGGCGCAACCAACCCACACAACTTCTACACTTACCCCGAATGCGAATTGCTCTGCAGTGAGGTCAAGATGGGTTTCGGCACCACTCTTTCCATTCCGATGAAAGCTGCCGTTCCGATTTTCGCTCTTTACGTTAACATGAAATGCCTTCGGCTGAACCTCCGAGCCGCCTCACAAGTCGACGTCCTCAACACGACAGTGAATGCCTAATGGAAATTTTATTTTGCGGACATAAGCCCAGAATATATGCGGGAACCTTTCATCCCTTTTTTCGCAACTCTTTCTGAAAGCAAGCTTCGCAATCAATCTCTCTCTGAATTGGGCATCCAGGGCCTCATTTAACAACACCCTCCTCCTTTGGGAAAGTGCCCTTTCGTCCGCCAACAACTTGTACGTCGCCACACGGCACTGTCTCCACAACCAACCCACCCATGAGTCGGACATCTCCTTCCGAAGCCTCATCCTGTCTCTGCCCCACTCTTGGACGTCAAAATCAAACCGTTCCTTTCAGAAGATCAGGCAATCAAACCTCCCGCCCGTCACCGGACGACTGGAACAAAGCTACGGACACAGCGCCGCCAATCCGTCCGAAAGTTAACTCCTACTTTCAGCCGAGAAACCAACAGCCCTTTTGGCCCGATCCCCCTCGCTCCCGCCCCGGCCAACGTAACCAGCAGGAGCAAACCGCAACTCCTGACCGCCGCAGCTCCTCTCCTGCCTTCCAGCCGGCGCAAGCCTTCGCCTCTTCTTCCCAACTTGACACCGTCCGATAGGTATCCCCTTCTTTCAGCCGATCCCCCTCGCTCCCGCTCCGGCCAACGCAACCAGCAGAAGCGATCCACAACTCATGTCTGCCGCAGCCGCCACTCGTCACCAGGGGGCAGGAGCTCCTTTCATTGAAACCACGACGCCTCCCGCCTCTCCTGCCTTCCAGTCAGCGCAAGACTCAGCTTCTTCCCAGCCGGACAGAAACTCAACACGGAAATTCTATCCTTCATAAAACACGGCTTTCGGCCGACACTCTTGCTTCATCCGTCACTAACATCCTTTCCCTTGTGAAAGCTCTCCCTTCCATCCACGCAAGGCCTTTCGTCCGAAGTCTCGAAGCTCCTCCGGATAGATGCAATCGTGGTCTGCCACAAACTAGGACCAGCCCTTCGGCCGACGGTGCTCTTCACTCATCCAATCCCTTCGGCCATTTGTCTCCGAGGAAAACCCAACGCCTCGACTTAAACCAACACAGGGGGTTTCTTCAGACTTTTCGAAGACCACCGCAACTCTGCTTACTCCGCTTGATTGAATAGAAATGACTTACTACTAGTCGTATAACAACCACTCGGGTCCTTACATAGTCCTACCTTTTGGGAAAAAAAAAAACTGACAAGAAGGAAGGAACCAATTTCTTCTCACCAACTCGCATTTTAACGTATGGAACCACATACGAATTAATTCACCCATGGTAACTTATAACATTCAGGACAATCTCCACATCGTTAACCGCCGACAAAGCCTTCCGACCGAAGAAATCCTCACACAGCATCTTGAGGAAACCCATCGACCTCCACCTCACACAACCTGACGCAAAGGTCATGAATGTAAACGGACTACACCGGCGGCGACCTATTGTTGCAACCTGTACAGTAGTCAATCCCCCTTAAGCACTCAGAACGAAGCAGAAGCAAGCCAACCACAATGGAAGCTAAACATTCACGATGGAAGCAAACCAACCGTTGAAGAGGGCAAGTGACCAAACTTCGAGATTCGCCGCCTGTTCTGAACAAAGTACGAAGTTTTCAATAACTTTTTGGGGGACAGCCTGCTTGCATCCTGGGGCACCCGTCAAGGCGGTGCCCGCCACAATTTTGACGAGGTCAACTAATAGTCCTAAAATTATCAGGCAATTATTTTGGCAATAAAGAAAGAACATTTTGCCAGCCCCCAGCTAGGCCGGCTAAAAATGGTTTTTTGCCTAAAACATACTTAACCTAACTCCCACCCTGCCTCCCCTCTCGAGTCACCGCCTGACACATTGAGAGTAAAATGAATGCCGATACCGGAAGAAACCTCCAGGGGAACATCACATTCGAGGAATGTAATGCTAAAATTATCAGGTTAAGTATGTTTTAGGCAAAAACTCAGCCATTTTTAGCTGGCCTGGCTGGGGGCCGGCAAAATGTACATGGGACGGTGGCATTTTTTTTGTACATGGGACGGTGGCATTGGACATCCAGTGTGAATGATTGGCCTGGATTGAATTAAATTTTTTCTTTTGGTTTTATTGGACTGCCGGCAGGGTGGTGAACGCAGGCTGGGCGGGAATTAATTTCCAATCGTTTTTTGTAATCAGGGCAAATGGCTGGCAGGCTTATTTCACCTCGGACGTCGGGTTTATACAAATCCGCTATACAGATCTGATGGGAGAATGGCGGGTGCGACGTTGCGAGATGTGTTTGTTGATAGGCATAAAAATTTTTATTTTTTAAAAATTTATTTTGGGGAGTATGCTGCCGTTGCTATGTGATGTACAGGTCTGTGCTGCGGACTGGTTCGATATTGCTTCACCGAAGCTAGTGGGTGCAGGCGTTTCTGAGGTCGTTGTGGCTGCAACAGGGTGTGGGAGGCACCGTATGTGCATGAGTGAAACGAAAGTGTCAACGCTAACTGTTATGAGCTGGGTTGGCATCTTGGACACAGGCCAACCTGGTGGTTCCAGGGGACGGCATCGGTTGAACAGGTTGAAGAGTAGTCGGCCTTGGTGGTGGCAAAGGCTGGGTGGCACACGGGGGCCCCGGCAGTGCCGCGGTCCACCACTGCGTCTAATTGCGGGGAGGTGCTTCGCGTGCAGGCGAGGGAGACAGCCTTGCAGGTCGATCTGAGGGAATGGTCAACAATTCTGGATGCGGTATGGTTCTAAGTGCGTGTGCAGGGTGCGCGGGGAGGCGGTTCCTAACGATATGGCGTCTGGGGTGTACATCAATGAGCGTACGGCGGATTGAGTTCCGCGGATTCAGTATGCTGGTTCTGGTACTGACAGGCGCATATGGGATGTGTTCTGGGACAGTGCACAGTCCAGGCGTCGGCAGGGCGGCGGGTTACCTCCCCAGTGCAGGGACGAGTTTGGCGTTTGACTCTACGACTATCATCGGAGTTGGTCGGGGCGTCTACCAGGATTTGTTTGGCTCCAAGGCAACGGCACAGCTGCAACAGTTCAGGTCGTGGGGCAGGTGACCCGGTGTAGGGGTGATGGACGCCTTTGGGGTGTCGTGGACCGAGAGGTGCTCATAGCTGGTCCCCACGGGCCCTCTCCTGGACGAGTGTGTACGCAAGTCCCCGGACGATGCTGTCTGGTGGGCAGTGATAGTGACACCGGCTTGGGAGGTGGCTCCCTAGTTCAGTCTGCTGCAAGCGATGCGTGGAGCTGGACAGTGGGGTTGCCCAACCGAGAGGGTCTCCTGGTGGACCCTTGTGCAAACTGGATAGCCGCAGGTTTCTGGGACCGTTGCAGTGGCGTCGATAGACCCGTGCGCACCGACTGCAAAGTTTAGTGGGGTAAGATTCCCTGTCTTAGAACTGGCATGTTTTTGAATCTATCCTAAAGAGTAACACAGTTGAGGAAGGATGCTACGAATGAGAATTGAAGATTCTACCAGAGAACTTGATCTCGCAGGAGAATCTAAGCTCTCAGAGTAGAATTCGACGACACTGTTTTACGTTGAGTACACTCCCGCCTCCCTGCTACAGACTCTTACCGCGCATGCTGCGGGCGAAAAGAATGGAGGTTAGTAGATAGGGCAGAACGGAGGGGAAGTCGAGGCGGAAGTGACACAAATTTGCATGCATTTCCAAACGGAAATGACGCAAAACAACAGGTTACAAAGCGCCGCAGTGCAGGGAAGGATCCCAAAGAGTATGTTTCGTCGGATTCTACTCTCAGAACTTAGGTTCTCCTGCGAGAACAAGTTCTCTGGTAGAATCTTCAATTCTTGAACGTAGAGGGCTTGAAAAACATATTAGCAATAAAGTTAGTGAAGGAGAGACTGTACAACGTCATGCTCAGATAACAGGAAAAGTGAAAGATGAACAGATGATGGACGAGTTGCTTATACGAGAGAAGGTGTGTACTGCAGGGGTCGAAATATTCGGTGCACATGGGCAAATTGCACTCCAAAATCTCACTTTGCACTCCAGAAGCAACTCTTTTGAGTGCAAAATTGCTCACCAAAGTTGAATTTTTTCATAACTTTTGAACCGCACAGGCTTGAGGTTTGCGGCATTTTAAACAGCTTAGAATTACTTTCCTGTGACACCATTCCTTCCAAGGAAGTTAAACACCATATTTTACTACATTTGGTTAAATTATGCGACGGTTTTTCAGTTGAATAGTGAAGCTACGTCTGTTTTAAGCAAAGTGAAGGAAAACCGTACATTTTATTTAGATGCTAAATGTTAGAATTTTCAATGGCTATAAAATAGATTACATTGTTGGTTCACATTTTGTTTTGCACTCCCGTATATGGAAAATCTTCCGTTACGTGGTTACCGGGATGCTAAGGGACAAGAGGGGTGGTAAAGGAAAAATTACACATTTTAACAGGTAACAATGTCCATATACGTGCACTCCGAAGACTTTTTTTTTGTACCCCAGTAACAGATTTGTGGTGCAAATTGGCACCTGCATCAAATTTTGGAAATTCGACCTCTGGTACTGTGTCCCAGGCTTACCAGTTGGTCGATAATTATCGAATTGGTCGTTATTTTTATTCCAAGTCGTTAAAAGTCGATAAAGTTCTGTTGTGTCGATAAAAGTCGCTAAAATCAAGTATTGAAATAAATATTATTGAAAAAAGTCACACTACCGTAAGTTTTTTTATTTTTTATATTGGCAATTTGTCACTGTCTCTACGCGAAAACAGTTATAAAACGTGAACTTCCGGTTTCACTTCGAAAAACGAACTCCTACAGCATGAATGGAGCCCCGGCTTTTCGCTACACCGCTGGCGGAGGTACCATCGTGGGCAAGAGTTTTATTTTGGGGGGGGGGGGGGGGGATGGGGCGAATATTTCGTTCTTTCCAATCAGAAGCTGTGATAAAAAAAACGAAACTTTTAATTTTAACGAGCCAGGTTTAGAACTTTATTTGGAAGGGGGGGGGGGGATGAATCAGCCGTACAAACAATTGTTTTTTTTTATAACCGTAGACCAAACGTTATCACGCATCTTGGTGACTGTTGATTGTGCTTAGGTTTTTCATTTTTTCAGTTCGTGTATGTCTGACGAGGTCTTATTCATTAGATATTCGGTCGATATTTTTACGATGGAAAGGTCTATAATTTCGATATTTTTATGTGTAAGGACCTCTGGCAATCATGACTGTGTCCCATACAATGACTGTGAAGTGGTTTATATTGGTGAGACCAGGAAAGTAGTAAGAATGAGACTGGCACAGCACATGGCAAATATAAGGAATGAGGTGTAGGACGAGGACATGGCAGTGCATTGCATGGAGACACGTCACGCAATACATTGGGAGAAAACCAAGAAACTTTTTGAGCTGAAATTCAGCACGAGATAAACATCTTAGGTAGGCTACTCGGAATCGATGGCAATTAGGCAGCAGGAATTGCATAATCATAGTCTTATGAACATTCAAGGCCCATCAAACCTTAATGTAGGGAACCAAGTTAACGTTGGACTTGAACGGAATTGAGTAGGCGATGGGGACAGAGATGAGAATCCTGAAATGCAACCACCCTACAAATATAGGAGGTGAATTGGAAAACAACGATTTTGAACATCGAAGAAACAAGATGTGATAGGGACTAAACAAACCTTTTAAAGGCTGATGAAGACAACAGTGAGTTGTTGAAAATTTGCTGGCCATAGTACGTGTCGAGTTAGTGAAAGTGTGAGTGTTTAAAATAAATTGAAAATTTTGGAATTTTTTCATGTTCAACATCGTTGGTGTCCCCTTCGTGGCGGCCTCGCATTACTGTCAATGCATCATGCATTTTTTTGAGTGTGCTTTTTTCAACCGAAAATAAAGACTACAGTCATCATACTGACCCGATGTCTTCCGTTGCTGACCTTATTTGCTCACATTAAGCTTTGCTGGAAGTCTTCCTGACCGTGCATACTGCCTTTCAGAATGGGATTATCTTCTCAAACTGTGCAAATTCCCAGTTCAGGATTGAACGTTCTCTTTAACCGTTTTGAAACTTCACACACCTTCATAAGCTTCGGCAATTTTCGCGAGAAAACTGTTAGCCATTATGTGGGAACCCATTGGCATTTCTTTGCTGACGTTCTTCGACAAAGACGGAAAAAATTTTACATCATTGTTTCCCAGCACCTGCGACGCTGAAAGCCATCCAAAAGCAACCGCAGTCACATCAATCGCCATCCGTCCTTCAGGATTCTGCAGCTTCAGGCCGGCTGGCTTTCAACACGGCAACAATAAGAAAATGAAAGCGCAGTCTGCTGTGTTATTCCTCCCCCCCCCCCCCCCCCCACGAAATACGCCACAGCCGTAATAGTCGGCATTCGCCCACCAAGATTCGCCTGCACCAGACAGAATGGCTTTCGGCCTGTTAACAATTAGGAAAACAACAGCACTGTCTCTGTCGCCAGCAACGCTGACGGTTGAAAGGTTTCCCCCTTTCTGTCCATGTGAAAAGCCACCACAGTCACATCAATCGCCATCCGCCTTCCACGATTCGGCCACTTTAGGTCGGTTGGCTTTTGGCACTTCAACAATAAGAAAATGAAAGCGCAGTCTGCACCGCCAGTAACGCTGCAGAGGTCCCCTCTGTCCGCACGAAAGCTGCCACAGTTACGGCAATCGGTTTCCTCCCACCACAATTTGCCCACTTCCGGCCAAAACGGTCTTTGGGATGGCACCAACACGTAATCAAAAGCAAGACCCATCTGGGACTCCCCCCCCCCTCCCCTTTCGAATCCCGCTACAAAATCTGCAAAATACTAACCTTCAGTACGTGCTTAAATCACTCCGATTTGGCTATTTAATGCCCGATGCAATTTAAAACTCCAACCCCTTTTAAATCTCCTTAAGATTAGTTTAGCTAATTCCAGGGTTCGTACCGGTTCCACTTTCAGATTTTGGCCTTTGTGTCAAGTCTTTTGAAATTGAGCGACCGGTTACTCGGCGCCTGTTTCCAGATTGGGACCTTTCCATCATCCTGATGTCACTTCTCGGCCCCATACGAGCCACTCTCAGCATGTTATCTCAGTCAATTGACTGAAGACTGTTTTCCTGATCTCATTGCCGGCTTGTCTCCGCTGTAGTGCAGTAGAGGTGCTCTCTGCTACATCGGCCGACTGTTTCTTTGTAAAAAAACTACAAAAGAGTAACTTTAATGCCACGAGCACCTTTCCGGACCAAGACACAGAAGCCTTACGAACATTCCAATCCATTTATTATTCCTGTTCTTTCCAACATTCTAGGGAATGAACCAGAATGAGTGCTGTGTCCTGTACGGGCCCTTCGATTCTATCTTAAGAAATATAACCCTCCGACGGGGCCGTTCACAGCTCTTCGTTCCATTTACAACCGATTAGGGCGAAACAACTGCCAGGATGGTCTCATCATGGATCAAGAAGGTTATAATTCATGCTTACGACATTGACTGTGTTGACCACGGCATCCACGTTACTGCCCATGAACTTCTATCCGTTTCAGCTTACTGGGCTTTTCATAGTGATGTTCAAATCCTCGACATTGTGGAAGCTGCATCCTGGCGGAACCCTGCTGTGTATACGTCTCATTATGTTCGAGATACGTGGTCTCAAGCCGAAGGATTTTACCGTCTCGGACCATTCGTGGCTGCCAGACAGATCCTCTGAACCTCTTAGCAACACGATCACTTCATTCTACACCACTACACATTTCCTTAGATAATTTGTGAAGATTTTACTTTTGTGGAGCCAGCTCGCAACCAAAGGGGGCGTTAAGGACACCCGCCGCCTTTGACGAGGTCTGTGGAATGCTAAAAGCTCAGGTCATGGCATATAAAACATCAAAATACCAAGATCACCTGGTTTATTTTGGTATCTATTGCCTTAATGAAAATGCACGCATCTGGGCACTATAGGGGAATAAAAGATGAAGCATCCACCTTCAACAGCGTTTTCATAGACGGAGGCTGCGCAGTGGGTCGCGACGCTGGCAAGGCTCCAAGAACTCTAACCTCTAGATAAAACAGCAAAACAGAAGGAGAATGCTAAAATCTCAGGTAATGAATATTTTCATTCAGTTAATAGAAAACAAAATTGACAGGTGTCCCTGGTATTATTTTGATGTTTTTGATAGGGTTGTGCCGATTAATCGTTTAAACGATAATCGTCTTGACGATTAAATGTTCAGTAATTTTCGTTTTAAAATACAAACCGAACCTCTGGCTGCCGATATTTGCGGTATCGGTTTCAGTAACTTTCGCAGAAATATCGTTAACTTTAGAACCGTTAGAGATTACGACATGCGGTTCGCGGCGTTTCGCTCAGGGAATCACTGAGTATCTTCCTAGCTATGGTTTAACTGTGGGTTACTATGTAAATTTTATTTTAATAATTATTGGTCTTTTGCAGAAAACTACAATTTTAATAAAAAATTGGGGATACAATTTTGGATATCTGGTTCGGTATTGGTATCTGATCGGTAAAGTTGGTATCGGTTCAGCCTTATTTAAAATATGGTCAATATTATTTTTGATAATAATTTCTGAATGCATTCTGAACACAACCTTTCACATAGCAAACCCATACTCAATACCGTTTTGACCCTCCATACGTCTGATTTACTCAAAAACTAGGAAGAAGAGATCCGTATTTGTGGCTTTAATTATATTTCACACTGTTTTCGTTATTTACTAAGCTGCAGCAATTTATAGACCGACACAACAAAATTTACTACATGAAACCCAAGTTTCAGTAAAAATTGCTGCGTTCTTGGTAGCGTTCGAAAGCTAGGAGTCCCAATTTCCTCGTCTGCGATGAATGATGTCCTCAACTTCACTGCCTTTATTCCTCGCATAAACTGCTCTGTTTTCGATGTGTTATTTGTAACTCATTTAGTATTGAGACCTCCGATAGGTTCTTTCGTGGAACGATATGAATGAATCTGAGCACTTCAAGTGACATCACGCGAAGGGAGTTTTTGAACAGAACTATAAAAATGGAGTGGACGCGAAAGTATTAAACTTAAAAATTATTTGGGGACAGGGATTAATCGTTAATCATTTTTTTTAACCATACGGTAAACGTTTAGCCAATTAATCGGAATTTTACAACCCTAGTTTTTGAGCCTTGGTGCAAGAAACCATTCTATCTGTTGAGCTGGTCCACCCTTAGCTGCAGTGATCATACGTAATGGGTCTCCGCAAATAAGAGTGCCATCGCAGCACACAAAGTCAAAACTGAACACACCATTGACTGGGAAAACACCCGAGTGTTGCTTCATTGAAACTCCTGTAACAAGAATCAATTGCGAGCACTTGAGTCCCTGTAAATTTCACACTGCCGCGAGAATAAAATTCCTTTGTTAAATGAACAAGAGCTTTCCTATCCAAAAATCGTGCAGTTCACTACACGTTAGGCTATCTAGTACACCAACATGAAGCACAGTGGAGACCTTTCCTTACTACTCCACAGGAAGAGGGCAGCATCATCAACACAGTGAGCTGTCCAAGCAAACCTTGAGCTAGTCCCACAGAAAAGCCGAGTTCCGGGTCGGGTCGGCCGCACGTTGTC
>JAHWFP010251205.1:0-11025 GCA_023313725.1 Lithobius niger
TAATACACATGCGCTGTAGTATCTATAGCATGCATAAATGGCTTAATAGTACTTAAATGACGAATTTCGGTCTGAAGGGTTAATATTACGAAAAATATGAACAGAACCTTTACTGAAGGAAATTTTATTCTAAACATAATTGGTAACCAGTTTGTTTTCGATCGGATGAACTGTTTATGCCTTAGAAGCAAAAGACTGTTTTTTGGTCGCCATTTTTGGACGCCATCTTGAATTCCGGGCTTAGGAGGAGAAATTCGACTTGGCACCAGGCAGATTCGGATTCAGCTTGCTCAAATTAGGTTAAAATTGCCCGGTGCCAAAATCTCTCAACATTTGCCGTTGAACTCAATTTAGAGCGTCTTTTCTGGGAAAAGTCGTCCTGTCTATATCCTGTCGTCTTTCGTTTGTGGTGCAGGACCTTCTGTCAAAAGACGCCATCAAGGAATGTCTACATCCCCTTCGTCCAGCGTTCTAAAGCACATTTTTCCTTTACCCAAAAAAGACAGGGGGATACAGACTCATCTTCAAATTGAAACCCCTAAACCTGAAGGTAAGGAATTCTCACTTCTAAATGGAAACACTAGAATCGATCCGCCAGTCTCTAAAACCTGGTGACTGACCATTTCCATCAATCTCGAAGATGCATATCTTCACGTCTTGCTTTACACTTCGCTTCACCATTTCTTACGTTTTCTGTTCAACGACAGGGTTTACGAATTCCAATGTCTGCCTTTCGGGCTCAATGCTGTTCTCCGCATTTACACGCTGCTGCTCAAGCCAGTTCTGGTTGCCTTTCATCGAAACCAAGTCTCCGCAAGCGCATATTTAGATGACTGGTTCCTTCAGGATTAAGACCCCGCCGTACTTCTTCACAATTGAGATTTCACTGCGTCCTTTCTCTCACCTAACTAGGCCTCGGCATCAACCTCTCTAAATCACGCCTTGCTGCGGCCCAGACATTCGTATTACTACATGCGGCCTTCGACGCCAAGATCCAGAAAGAATCGCAGATCTTTTTATGACTGTACGGTTGTTTCGCTAGTCTTCTCATCACACTCTGCCTGAACTCAATTCCGGCATAGGAATACTAGATTCCATGGCAAATCTGGTTCCTTATGGTCGATGGATGATCCGGCCGGTTTCATCACTTTCGCTGTGACACATGGGAAGGTCATTTCCTTCAAGCATCACCTGTCGTCCCACAGACTTTGCCTTTTCAGTCAGCGCTCTCCTTTGGTGATCAGGCGTCCTAGTGCTGTCCCAAGCAGTCCCTTTGCACGAGCCCCAGCCAGACCCCTCCTCGTACCGGATGCTTGTCTGGAAGGGTGGGGTGGGGGGCACACATCACACATAACCAGGTCTCTGGGAAATGAACAGACCATGACCAGGATCACATCAACGTCCTCGAACTAAAGGCAGTTCTCAAGGCCCTATACCACTTTTAGAACCTGGTCTCAGGGAAAGTACTGCAGCTGAAGGCATACAATACTACTGCCGTTGCTTAGCTACGAAAGAAGGGCGGGACAAGATCCCGCCAACTTCACGAAATCACATCTGCAATCTTCTGACTCTGCGTATATTTCTGACCACAACGTTACTACCTCTACACATACCCGGCAATCAGAACGCCATTGCGGACTCCCTCTTTTGCCACAGACTTCCCTGAGGGGAATGGACTCTAAATGGCTGCGTCTGCAAGTTGCTGTTCACCATATGGGGCGCTCCACTTGTCAACCTGTGTTTGCCGCGAGACACAATGCCAGACTTCCTCGCTTCATCAGCCCAGTTTCCGACGATCAAGCCTGGGCAGTGGACGCACTCACCCTGTCGTGGGGAAACCTTTACGGCTACCTCTTCCCTCCGTTCCGGCTTCTTCGTCAGGTTCTAAAGAAAATCGGTTTGTCTCATGGAATCTTCCTGCTAATTGGCCGAATTATCTGTCAGCAGCATGGTTTTCCTCAGCTACTGGAACTTCTCATCGGCAATCCAAGAAGTCTACCAAACATACCGTAACTCCTTTTGCAGCGTCAAGGGACACAGCTTCTCCCATATCTCGACACCCTGCGGCTACATGGGTGGCTACTGTCCTCCAGCTCATCCAGAAGCAGGAATTATTGAGGAGCAATTAAAGCCGTTCGGGCTTATACCAATAGGAGGATCTATGACAGTCACTGGCAACGATGGTTGCATTGGTATCACCCAAGGAAAGTTAATCCTGTTGATCCCCCTCTACAGAAAATCCTGATCTTTTTCACTAATCTTTTCAAGGAGGGCCTCAAAGGGTGTACCATCCTGGTCTGTCGATCAGCCCTGAATTCTCTTCAAGGCAGCAGCCAAGTCAGCCCTTTTTGATGATTTCCGTATCTCATCACTTGTCAAGCCCTTCGAAATTGAACGACCCACAACTCATCGCATTTTTCCAGACCGCTCCATCTCTTTGAACTCCCTTATGAAGGCCCCTTGCGAGCCCCTCGGAAACTATTCCGTCAACCTGCTTATCTGGAAAACGCTCTTCCTGCTTACTCTTGCGGCCAGCTCTTTCTTTCCCAATACTACAGCGGTTTCTTTAACGCCAAGATCCTCTTTTCGTGCGAAGATTCAGAAGCCTTGTGAGCCTGCCACCGCATCTTCATTCCTGCGCCTACTACCATCGTTGGGAATGAACCGGAATGCCTCCTCTGTCCTGTACGTGCATTTACATATAGAGGACCAACAGTAGCAAATTACGAAAGGGAAGGACTCAGCTTTTCCTCCCTTTCATTAAAGATTTTGGTATGACGTCGGCTAGGATTATCGCAACGTGGTTCAAGACTGTCATCGTCGGCACGTCCGAGGATTTGTCCGTTAGCTGCACAGAAAACAACATCAGGGTTACGGCCCACGAGCTCCGAGCCATCTCCACATCCTGGGCCTTCCACAGCAACATAGCACTTCCGTCTTCACATCCTATTATTTGCGTGAAATGGCAACGTTGACCAATGGACTTCACCGTCTGGGACTCATAATCGCAGCCAGACATTTTCTCCAGCCGCTTTAAGCACCATGCAGTAACCACTTCTGTTGTACCATTTTGCTGAACAAGTCTTCTGCTTCATTCCATTTCATTTTCTGGTTTTATGGTGTGCAAATTTGTAACTTCGGTGGTGCCAGCTCATAACCCTGTGGGACTCGTCGTCTGGTCAGACGAGGTCTACTGTAATGCTAAAATTACAGGTAATGCATATTTTCGATGGCAGCTAGAAACATTAAAATGCCAGGTGCCACCAGCTGTTTTTTGTTTATATTGTCTAATAGAAATTATATATTACCTGTACCCACCCTACCTCTCCTCTTGAGTCACCACCTTGATATATTGAGAGGAACGAAAGATGAAGTACGGTCGCGCTGCAGCGCTTTTATATGAGGGGTGCATTGACGCATGCGGACTTGGGTTACTGAGCTGGCAGGTAATAGGCATACAACGTCACTTCTCTAGGAAAAAAGCATTTGAGAACAATACTGCTAAAATTGCAGGTGATGTATATTTTCAGTTAGGCAATAGAAACAAAAATCAGTGTTTTTACTTCTCCGAAAATACCTTCCTTACGGGCCCACCCGCCTCCCTACTTGTTGAAAGTGGCGGATCTCGCATGGCGCATGCACGCAGGCACACGGCGCCTTGTGGCGGCAAGAGAGTGTGGCTGCCGGCAGTGAGCTTTCTGTCAAGGATTTGAGACAAAGGGACATTTTTAGGAGCAAAATGCAAAACAAAAAAGGTAGGAGAAATAAGACTCAACTCCGCTACCATGCAGATGTGTAATAAAGTGCCACGTCAACATGAAATTGGTTTTCAACAGTTTGCTACTACCTTTTGCGTAGAGGCCGAACCATTCTCAACTTGGTCACCTCTTTATAGGTTTTTGATTTGGTTTAAATTTTGTTGTAATTTGTTTTATTTAGTTAGTTTTAGTGTGTTGATATCACTCCTTTGACGGGCCGACGAACCACTCTCAACTTGGTGGCCTGTGTACCATTTTTGGGCGTTGTTTATTTCGCTTTGTCTTTAGAGTTTGTTTATTTTTCGTGAATTAGACGTGAATACAATTTCTTTGGCAACGTAACTGTTTAGATTTTTCATGATACACTAGTGTGTGTCTAGGCACGCGCGTCAGTAAACACGTTGTCATTGTCCGAACTTTGGCCGTCCAATGAGAGATGATGCGACAGTACTAACAATGGTTATAACAATATTTTCTTACTTACGCACCCTCCCACGCCAAACCCGTTATGCTTCCATGCTCCAAACCATTAAAGGTTCGCAATTCTCGTTGTACTGCACCCATTCGTCCTATTTCATAGCTGGAAGCCTTCTCGGTATCGATGAATAATCACCCTATGGGATTTAACATGGGGATGGGGGCACTAGCTAGCTAGTAACTAGTAGTAAAACATTTGCAACATTATTGAGGGTCATATTTTGCATTGAAAGCAGCTCAGCTGGCATTCGTACACGAGTTAGTTTTTGTCAGGTGGGTCATTGCTCTCGATTTCAACACAATTCAAGCTTTTGTACCGTATTGTTATTTTTATCCAAGTACCTGAAATGTGCCCAACTCTGCCCCAGGATCTACGACACTTGATGCCATGGCGTCGCGCTTCAATGGTTTACACCCTCGACAACTGAATTGATGTGATGTTTGTTATGATGTTTGTTGCCTACCTTTACGCGACACACTAGCGTGTGTCTAGATCTCACTGTGACGGTTTCCTAATAGTATCACATATTTCAGCACTACACAGAAGAAAATATCCTAGGCTTGTCAGCTCGTCAAGTTGTGTGCGTAATTGAGTATCTCCTTGCGGAAGCAATATCGGTTGGGAGTAGTCAGAATGGCGCAAGTGGATCTGGAGACACAAAGACCGAAGAAATTGACGGAGCCAAAAGCTCACTTATTTCAGATGAGCAGCAGAAATTATTAGATGCAAGACTTCCACTGCTTGTCCATTGCTGCAACAACTTTGATGAAATATTGCCCGCAGTAGTGCAACACTTGTTGGCTGCCATTGACAAAAGCAATGATCGGTACGTACACTACACTTTGTATTTACAACATATTTAGGAACAGTTCATAACATTTTTTATTGTGTCTGTATCAATTTCTTCCGGAGTATTTTAAGACGGAATCACACAATAGGAAATCTAAACATTGTACCGTAGTGCTTTATTTATTTATTTTTTTATATAATTTTGACCAACGTTAATTCATTTTATAACTTGACTAGCATTATACCCGGCTTCGCCCGGGGTTTTGTTTCGTCCGTGGTTTTGTTTGGCCCATGGTTGTTTCCCAGTTTTTCGGTCTGTGTTGCCTGAACATTGACTGCGACAGGCAATTTTTCTTCCAGTAAGCTTGCCTTTTCCTCCCTTCTTCTCCTCACCCTTTCCTTCCTGCCTACCCTCTTACCCAGCCCTCGCCTTCCCTTCCTCCCCTTTGTCACACGTAGTTAAGAGGGAATTTTTGTTCCTGGAATCCTCCCCTTTTCATCACAGAGAGCACTGCCCTAGCAGTTGTACCCGGCTTCTCCTGGGGTTTTGTTTTGCCCATGGTTGTTTCCCACTTTTCGGTGGGTGTGGCGTAAATGTTGAACGCGAGAGGCAACTTGCTTCTTGGACTGGCGCTTTTGATTCAATTTTACTCTCCCCTTTTCCTCTCATCCTCTACCTTCCCTCTCCCCCCTCCTATCCTCCCCCAAAAAACTTACCGTGTAGGTTCAGTTAATGCGTAATGCGTAACCGTATGCTTAGTGGTAATAGACGAATTAGCCCATCCCCCCACCCATCATATTCCCTAGGGCTGGATAGTACTACCCAAAACAGGGGCTTTCTCCGTTGGGGGCCCCCCCCCCCCCCTCATACCCAGTTTATCGCTTTAGCGATCCGTACCTTGTGAAAAATAACAGTACTGTCCTTGGTGTTGACTTGCCGCTGAGATGACCGCCCAGAGCAAATTGTTAGTCGAGGCAACAATGCCAATTTCAAGTTTTCAAGGCAATAACGTAGCAGCTTCAACTTCTGACCAAAGAATTGACATGCTCGGCCGTTTTCATTGTTGGGGTGGTTGTTGTCTTGGTTTATACTTTTGTAGATAATGCCAATGACTTTTGATTCCTTGTTGGGTTATAATGATTGCAAGGCAGCGTTTAATGTTGCAATCTCCGATTTCCTCCTGTCAATAGCCTTCATCCATTTGGTGATCTGAACCCGGGCTCGCCCGCCGTTTGTTTCGCCCGTGGTTGTTTCCCAGTTTTCGGTCAGTATGGCCTAACGTAGAATGCGACAGGCATTTCCGCTTGTTGGAGTACTCCCGTTTTTTTTTCGCATCCTGTACATACCGTCACCCCTCCTCCTTTCCTATAAAAAAAAAACTTACCTTGTTGGTTACGTTAATGAGTAATCATACACTTACTGGTAACAGATGCATTGCTTCCCTTCCACCACTCTCCCAATCTCTTTTTTTTTTCTAAACAGTAGGGCTGACAGACGCACTGCCCTACACATGGGCATTTGCTGCTCAGGCCTTCCTCCTAACTCCCATTTTATCGTTTTGGCTTGAGCGATCCGCACCGTGTGAAAAATAACTGTCCTTCGTGCATGACATCATTTAAGACATGCCTGCGCAATGACCGCGCAGAGCAACAAAGAAGTTAGTCGAGGCAACAATGTGCCAATTTCAACTTCTTTTCAAGGCAACAATGTCCAGTATCAACTTCTAGCCAAAGAATTGACACATTCGCCCATTTTCATTGTAGGGGTTCCCCTTTCGGGGGTCGTTGCTCCATTTCTGCTATGAGACTTTGGTTTATAATGTAAGATAGTATAACAATGGATACTGGTGTATATTTTGTTTCAATGTGGAAATGTACGGCAAAAGTTTTACGTTTCGATGTACGTCCAAGTAATATTTGTCTGAAAGCTTCTTGATTTGATTCTAACATCGTTACATTCTAGTTCTACTACATTCAACAGATAAACACATGTCATTTTAAATATTGTATTCTGCTGGGCTGCGCAAGAATTTGCTGAGAATCTGACTATGGTTTTATCGATTGGATTTAACCTTAAGTTGCTTGTGAAATCTTACAAGTATCAGTTTGAATTTGCCTGTTAATAATCTATTACGTGGAAGTTTTGGTGTTGCGTTGACTGTGAATGCGAGTTATTTATCCATTTCTAGTTTGGCGCAGATAAATAAAAATAAGTTTTAGGTTTTAAGGACCCTGTACCTAAAATTACTGTGTTCTCACTATCCACTCGTAGAATACCCCACTAATGAAGCTTTAAGATGTTTACCGTACCAGTAAGAATTCTTCCCTTCGGAATTTACTTTGGGTTAAATACTAGAGCTAAGGAGGGACCCATTCTGAAAATGGCTAAAAACGATTTACTTTAAAATTAATTTAATGAATCCATAACACGAAACTAAGTTTAGTTACCCAATGTCTAGCAGTAGTCAACAAAATCCACTATCGCGATGCTGTCTCGAACGTAGACCCTCTCCCATATACTATATGGGGAAGCAACCGCGAACCTGTAGGAGAGTGATTCAGGCCTAAGGTCGAAACTACAAGCCCGAAGATTGGATGGCAAGAAAATGAAACGCGAGCGCTGATTGGTTGCCACTCCACACGATCAAAACAATGGCACCAATGTCCAGTCATGCCAATCTATAACTGTGGATTTTAATTTAACTACTGCAGAAAAAAATACATTAAAAAAAAACCATCCTGAATCTAGGCTAAAAGAGCTACATTTGGACATCTTACAGAATTTAAATCTATCAAATTTAACGAGCCTTTAAAATATCGTAACTCTTGCAGTGGCCACCAGTGCTTCACGATCGCTACATGTGGTTTCACTACAAATTTTTTGACCTTGAACTTTAGTTTCTCAGCATGGTTCCAACAAATCTTACCGTGTGATACATGAACAGAAAGCTACAAGCATAAACCTAAGCCAGTGTCGCAGCTCGTCTTTTTCAAGGGGGGGGGGGGTGCAAGGGTAAAATCGAGGGCCTCCCAAAACTAAACAATTTTGGGTTAATGCTTGTGCCTATAATTATAGCAGTCTTATGCAAAAATTTGGCCCCCAACCCTGCTTTGAATTTAGGGCTCCCTTGCACCCTTTGCACCCCCCTTAACTGCGGCAGTGGCGTAAGGTACAAACAAAAGTAATACCTTTGGTTGTGATTTTTAGCACACCACGGAAAAGTACAGCACGCAGAGACAAGTTTCGCAAACAAATCGTGAGGTTATATAAACATTAGACTTTCAAAATATGATACAAACTCAAAAGCAGTTACATAAATATACAGCATGTGAAATTATTTAATGTAAACAACCGGATCACCGATCGTGACCTCCAAAACGAGATCGGATTCCACAGTAATGACCAGAAGACTTGGATACCGGCAAAGCAGTCCCAGCACCTCTTTAAAACTCAGTTTAAAGTATTACTAGCTGCTAAGTAAGAATTTAACAATTCAGATTTTAACAAACCATTCAATTTTTTAAGTATATTTACAACAGCAAGTGCCAAATCCATTTCCAGTGGCCACTGTCTCATGTAGGCCTAAACAGGTTACAACATTTGTTATTAAAGCAAGCTTTCTGCGTAACAGCAAATTAACATTAAAGGCCCCAGTACCTCCCAGTGTATACTAGATCGCAGTAGCATTAATAATTGACCCCCAAGTCACAAAGAACAAGACCCAAACACCCAATTTATGTTGGGGAGGGGGGGGGGTCAATGAGTGATAATTTGGCTACTCCTACGCACTTAATTGTAAGAATACATTGTTGTCGCAAATAGGTGGCTCACTTACGAGACGGGGTGCAGCAAGGGTTTGGTTTTTTTTTTTTACGGAGCACGAATCTAAACTGGATTATCTGCCCCATGATGATGAGAGGGCACTTTTGCCGGAGACAAAGAGAGTAGGAATCAGAATGCAGATCTTGAGCACAGGGTCCAGTCAAGTAGGAAATTTTTTTTTTTTTTTTTAAAGAAGTAGGCTTTGATAATGCGCCAAGTTTACTGGGTAATCAAGACACACGCTAGTGTGTTGCTGCCAAGCAGGCGAGATTGTATTGTTATTGTTACTGTTATTGTTGAATTTTATGTGTACGTGACTAGATACGATTTAATTATAAATGTGAAAATTTACAGACATAAAATTACTCCAGAAAAAAATGAGAGGACGATAACACGGTGTGACCTATGGTGTGTTCACATTTGTATAAAAGTTGTGATATCCACCCAAAACCAAAACTGGTATAAGAGAAGCCGACAAGTGTACAAAATGGGGTTGGCCTTTAGCAGTAGTGATATCATTCAACCAGGAAAGGCTGCCAAGATTAAACCTATTAGCCAAGTTAATCGCACTGAATGATACTTTGGACGTTAAATGTAAACTTGAAGATTGCTACCGCGAGTAGCAATATTCTAACCAAAACTGGTATAAGAGAAGCCGCCAAGTGTGCAAATATGATTCGCCTTTAAAAGAAGTGATATCATTCAATCAGGGAATGGCTGCTATGGTTAAACCTATTAGCCAAGTTAATCGCACCGAATAATACTTTGGACGTTGAATGAAAACTTGAAGATTGCTACCGCAAGTAGCAATATTCTAGTTTCCATTTAACTTTCGAACTATTAGTCGGTGCAATTAACTTGGCTAATAGGATTAACCTTGGTGGCCTCTCCCTGGTTGAATGATATCATTATTTTCAAAGGCCAACCCTTTTTGGAAACTTAGCAGCTTCCCTTATACCAGTTTTAGTTTTGGGTGGATAACTCTTACAACAATAAACCTGTTATAACAATGCTATTTTTTAGGCTATTCAAGCAACAATGCATGCATGCAAACGCGGTTGTTTATAATAATAAACGTGGTTATAACATTCTATTTGTATAGACCCTTGGTTTGTCGATATAAAGAGGTTTCACTTTTTATTTCAGTTCAACGATTGCTCATGTTCTTTTATTAAAACTGTACCTTCAAGTTCCTCAGCTGATAACATGGATTGACGACACAGCCAAGTTTTTGCAACAGAGCCAAAGCACACTGAATAGTCCTAGCACGGTTGGTTTATACTTTTTTATTCTGTTTTAATGTTAGGGAAGTCAAACTCCTATAGACATATAGGGTGTAACAGAAATGTATGTCACAAATGAAGGGACATGTTCTACATAACATACTGATGAAAAACTTCCATATGAACATATATCCGGAAATGCGTCCTCTTCGAGAAATTTTTCCTTTCAGAGATACATGTGCACAGCCAAGATCCAGGCCGAAAGTGGCAAAGGCTCAGATTACTAAATTTAGGTTTTATTATGGTTTTTCCTTGTTCGGGTTCCCCCAGAGCTACTGAACAGGTGTGACAGACCATTCTCTGCCCCCTATCAATAGTTATGACCCGACTGAAACTGAGTTTCAACTGCTTGATACTGGAAGGGTCACCCGAACATGTCAGGTATTAGCCTTTGCTGCTTTCATCATGGATCTTGGATGTGCACATGTTATCTGAAAGGAAAAATTTATCAAAAAGGACGCATTTCCGGATATAGGTTCATATGGAATTTTTTCATCAGTTTGTTATGTAGAACAAGCCCCTTCATTTGTGACATACATTTCTGCTACACCCTGTATACTGGTTGATCAGTTATCATTTACCTTCCACCAACTGGTAACTGATGTACAAGCCTGAGCATTCTAGCTTCATGACTCAAGGAATACTAAGCAATTTTAAAAACATCTAGATTCATACTCTGGAACGTAGCAGACGGCATTACTTACGTACGGAGGAAAATATGCAATATTCCAGACAGGCAAGAATGATTTAACAATTTATGACAAATTTTCGATAGTCAATTTCCTGTAGATGGAAAAACCTAGCCGACTATCATCTTCAGGCACGCAATAAAAACTTCAAACACTATCACTTATTTACAGTCCATTAGATTCGAAATTGGCATTAACTTGGCAT
>JAHWFP010251206.1:0-20250 GCA_023313725.1 Lithobius niger
GCTTTTGGTGATAAGTTGATTTCGTGCGACTTTTAAACAATGCTTTTTCTGATAAGAGAGAATCGTGCTAGTTTTGAAGAGAAAGCATACGGAATATATCGTGCGCCTTTTAAACAATGAAAACGAAGAAAGTATGGTCATAACATTGTTGATAAAATGCAAGCACTTCTTGCTTGGCTATAATAGGGCGCATGGCTTCGGGTCACTAAGCTCTTAATAAATCCGCAGTCCGCGCTACTTACAACAAAGAAAAACCGCAGTCGTACATTCTACACTACTTTTTTCATTTCCTTTTCCGTAATTAAATTCGTCCAAGATTAAATTACGTCAAAAAGTTCGAATTTTGAAAAACTGTGCGCATCTCCGAAGATAGTTCTTTAATACATAATTTTTAATCATTCGTCGTAATTTTCGCACATTTTCGTTTTCGGAAGAGAAAAAAAACAGTAATTGCTTTCCTGCTCTTATCAGCAGCTGACACGATTCCAAATTCGACTCAAGCAATTGCTACGAAAAACCGACGAACATAATTGCTGGCCAGAAGTTAAAAAAAAAAACAAAAACAATATAAATAAATAAATACATAAAGCCACAAAAGCCACAGTCAACAAGAACTCGGCTCCGTACTGCAGATGTGCCAAGAATGTTCGACTTTTGGAGTGCCGTTATTTCCCTCCGGTAGACGGCATGGCGGTTTCTGTGTCTAGGTGACGTCACGCATGACGTCACCAAGAGACAACGGGGATTGGCTGAAAGGCAACGAGAGATAGAGAGAGACCAAAAGCCTTTACAATTAAGGCGCTCGCCCGGAACACGCTCCTGTCAGGTCGATCATGGCAAGCTCCAGTGAGGTCGGAAATTTAAGCCACTCCTTCTCTCTCCTTCCGTGTGTGTGTAGATCTGAGCAGCCACGAGTTGCTATCGACCAGTTGAATGTCTGAAGAAAGACTTGTACCATAGTGTCGTATGAAACTTAAATTTAAAGGGACAACACTGTTTTCAAAACGTATGTTAATTCTTGGCAGGTTTCGGAAATTCTCACTGGGTTAGCCAAGCGAAGCAATCTAAACTAGTTCCAAGTTCAAAACGAGCCGCAAGTGCCACGTTTCAGGGTTCAGAACAACACCGTTTTCAAGCCAAAACAAAAGAAATAAAATCAGCTAAAAGCTGCCTCATATCGAAAATGTGATCATGAACGGGAAGGCTGTGACAGCGGCTCACACTGAAGACGCTGTGCACTGAAGGTGCTGCACATTGTCAGTGTGTACCAGCTCATCTTTTTCACACGACTTTTAGTAAACATTTGGGTGAGTCTAAGAGTTTAATTAAACTTAAAAAAAAACACCTCTATTACGTTACAAAGTAAAGCTCAAACGTGCACAAACATACGTTAAAACTCAACGTTTCGGCTTATCTCAGCGCCATTATTAAGAGTATGGCTAAAAGTAAAAACAAATTACAAATAACACACGAACGTCGTGAGCCAAGTGCCAAGAAGTCCATCTTAACAAGGGCGTAACTTGTTGGGAAGTGTTACAAAAACGAACAGAAGCGTACACAAATGAAAATCTTAAAACTTAGAAAATCTTAGAAAAACCCGCCAAGTTTCCAAAAACGGTCGGGCTTTGAAGGTAGTGATATCATTCCACAAGGGAAAGGCCGCCAAGGTTAATCCTATTAGCCAAGTTAATCGCACATACTAATAGTTCGAAATTTAAATGAAAACTAGAAGATTGCTACTAGCGGTAGCAATCTTCAAGTTTTCATTTAACGTCCAAAGTATTATTCGGTGCGATTAACTTGGCTAATAGGATTAACCTTGGCGGCCTTTCCCTGGTGGAATGATATCACTACCTTCAAATGCCGACCGTTTTTGGAAACTTGGCGGGTTTTTCTACTAGTTTTGGTTTTGGGTGGATATCACAACTTTCACAGGACTATGAACGTACATAAGGTTACACCGTCTGTTTAAGATGCTTCAATCCATTTTTGCACACACTGACTAACAATCGCTGATTTCATTCGCTTCGCTCACTCAATCAGCGCATCCCCTTCAGTTGTTTTGTTTATCCCTGCAACTTCCCCTTAATTTTTCAAGATTTCGTTCATGTATGCTTTTGGAGGTCTGACGAGCCCCCAGCCGAAGCCACAGAGCCTGAAGGCGAGAGGGACAATTTTGCTAGGTAATTCCATTGATTAGAAGGTCAACTAGATGATATCGTTTCTTACTCTCCCAAGCCAACGAGGGGCCCAAGCGGTAGTGACGGCTATTTTAAGCCTCTGCTAATGCTTTGCGTGCGCAGTATAACGGAGGCAAAGCAATATGAGAGGTATTAGTAGCCGCAACTATCGCCGGGGCCGCGCATAGGCTTGAAAGAGGCAAGATGTGGCATCTACTTAACTTTATCATCAATGGTAATTCTAATCGGAAATTACTAGGTCCTTTTACATGACACAATAGACAGGAGTACGAGGCATCCCAAGGACCTTCGGATGGCGGAGACTCGAACCCAGGACCTCAGGTATTTGAGATACCTTGCTCCAGTTATATGTGCCTTGCTCCAGTGAGTCCACACTGTCTTCAGAGAGTAGCTTCTAGCTGAATTTCATTTTTATTGTTTTGGCTTGAAAACGTGCTGTGCACAGTGCCGAAATATCGCTTTTCTGTGTATTTTACGTTAGTACTGTCAGCGTGCTTGAAAATACGTGTATATCCATTTGTGCAAACAGTTTATTCACATTCTCATTCTGTGATTTAGTCTTTATTTACAAAATATCGCAACTCGGCCCTTAATATAGTATTGAGCCTGATTGGTAACTTTGAATTTACGTTTCCGTGAAATCCCGAAAAATGGCACTTTCGACGTTTGGACTATAGCTATGTGCAAAATATCAGCTTTGTTCACATGGAGGAATTTATTTTCGTAAAATCAGCTAGTAGCTAGCTCGTAATTAGCCAGTTATCAACGTTATTCACACATTTTTTTCAACATTGAAGAGGAAGACATTAAGCTGCGTCACTAATAGTGACTTTTGTGTTGTCAGGCGACCAAAGTCACCTGATCAAACGAAGTTTCTGCCTGTTCTGTCGCATTGTTATTTATCCACAGCTGCCTGAACACAACTAAACTGCCTTAGCTGTAAAAGACAGTATCTAATGATCGTCATGCTCATGTATATTTTATATGGCTAGGATAGCGTGTGTCTTATTTTCATATACAGAAAGAACTCGACACCGAACTAGACTTTGATGCTATTGTTTTCTTTTTTTTAACTACAACAAAACGAATGCATGTGGGAGGCACATTATCCGAAAACCAGAAGCCTTTATTTAACTGCTTAACATTTACTTGGACGACTGAGAGTATATTAATTTTTTTGCTGACTGTGTGCTTTAGACTAAAGCTGTACCGAGCACATTTTTCCTGCCGAGCCGATCCCGAGGCGAGCGCTCAAAAACTGCCCGGTATACCGAGCAGAACAGTGCTGCCGATCGGAATCAAGCACCTTTATTAATCAGCATTTGCTACTAAAGCCAAGCAGGCTTCCAGAAACAACAACTCTTTTCACTAAAACAGCCTAGTGTTACGAAAAGAATGCTGCAGTTACCAACTATAATATTAAAGCGAATGTCCGAAAAAGCATTAATAAAAGTAGTTAATCTGCACGAATTACCGGCAAATTTTGTTCCTGTATTGAATTCTGTGGTGGCCATTTAATCTTCCTGCAGCAAGTCCATCGGTCCCAGGAGCGCGAGCAAGACTAGATGCAAACCGTACCACTCGGCCTGGTTAAATGGGCGTGATGGACATGCTCTGCTCGGCGAGAATCGACTCGGCAGCTCGGAATCGGTAGAGCCTTACTTTAAACTATTATTGGAATTTGTTGTAAGAAAACGAATACTCTTCAAAACGTCCGGTTCTTCACATGTGACGCGTTTCTCACTAGTGTAGCCTTTTATTTCCAGAGAAGGCAAACAAAACCAACTTTCTAGCTAAGCCGTCATAAAGCTGAATCTTTTTTTTTAAATGATGAGGGAAAAAAATCAAAAAATAAAACGTAACTAGGGAGTCATCAGTTACAGGTCGACAAAATGGAGCAAAGCGATTGCTAATAACCCGTGTTGCCTTGGAGACGGCGTTGGGGCTCATTTTTTTTGTCGGTTGCGTCATCGCATCTTGTTTCTTTGTTCATTTGCTTTCGTAGCACGTCGCTGGATGGCGTTGACGAGCGGTTTTCCGAAATTGGTGTTTCAGCAGCCAAAGCACTCGTAAATTTGAGGAATTTTTGTTGGAAAGCACCAAATTTGGAGTCTAGATGAGAATTAAGGCTGGCAGAAATTTGAGCGCACATTACATCCATCTTGATATTTACTGACGATAGAGCAGATTTTCGCGCGGTGGAAACTACTGGTGGGCAAATAGGTGAGAAGCTCACACTACCTATGCACAGGGGCGGATTTAATGGGGGGACCAGGGGTGGCGCCCCCCCCCCTCCACGTAAAAGGGCCTTCATTTCCCAGCCATCAGTAGTGCAAAAATGTAAAATAACTAAGAAAGTTTACTAATAGTTTCACGTAGCCAAAAAAAAAAGGTCCTCGGAATTTCGGGAAGGCAAGGGGGCTTTGTAGAGCTTTGCCTCCCCCCTTCCCCCAGGCTATCTCCTTAAATCCGCCACTGCCTATGCAGTTCGTCACTTTGATTATTCCCAACACCATGTACGATTTTTAATTTTTCTTTGTTTAAACCACCTCTGGGTTTTACCATTTTGTATCAATGTACAAAATCTGATGTTAATTGGTGATGTCAAAATGGTTATTTCGTGATGCGGATACAATGGTTGCCTCAGATTCATAAACGGAACTATAACGCTCGACCTCGGCCTCGCTTCGCTCAAAAAAATTTGCTAATATACTGTACTTCCATCGCATTTGTCTTTTCGCCTGATGCGAATTCTCTGCATCACATGTACTCTCTATAGATCGGCAAACATATTTGCGATTGCCTATAAAAATAAATTATCATTATTTATACACGAAGTTTATTCCCTTATTTTATCGGGAAATGTAGTCGGATTCTGCTGGGAATTTCACGTGTCACGACGATGTTTGACACCGATCCCTTTAAGCCAGCATTCAGCCAATGAAGCTGATGGACGTCAGGCATGTCGTGTCTGGCGATGTTGCTAGACTCAGCCTGTGGATGTTTGTCGTCGTTTGGGAAGACTTCAGATGACAACAGTCTATTTTTGTCCGTCCCGTTTTCATCCAACAGCACGATTATATCGTTGGGGAGGGGGAGGGGGGACCCGCAACCTTCTCCAACCTTGTATTTTGGCCTTCGGCAAAGACCGATTGATTTTGGCGAAGTGAACGGACGCGACACCAGAAGCAACGGACGAGCAATCACGACACCTCCTGGCGGCAGCTGCTGGCAACGACGCTCAAGCTGCACCATCGTAATATCAGGGTTTTGCGGCGCTCTAACCAAAAGGCAACTTGAGTTTTTATTTTACCGAAATAGTTCACATTTACGAGACGTCACGTTTTTCATTATCAGTTACCTCTGGTTATTGCTGCCTTAATTAACGAAAACAAAATTTGCGCTGTAGCTTAAACTTACAGAAACTTTAAATCCAGTACTGCTAGTCATCCTAACCTTTTCTGCTGTAACGTGTTACGGAGTTCAAATTATAGTTTGTTTCGTTAGAGTGAACGCTAATCCGTTTTTTATTCGTATACCTGCGCAACGGTGAATTCCATGGGGATACGAACTCTAATGCTTCTTTTCTAAACGGTAAAGACGTCTCTTGTTCTGTTAATTTACTGGCTTTTTTTGCTTCATTTTTATTGTCAATAGTACGGTCTGGTTTATCTTGTGTATAATTCTCTACCCAATTTAGTCCATAAAAAAAGGGGGCATTAGAAATGCATATTTACGTTCACGCTTTGTCCCGTGTCTATTCCTTGATGGCAACACACTAGAGTGTCTCTAGATTTATTGCATGTCAACTCTACATTCCTAGTCCATCATAGTTGATTCACAAGTTCTAATGTTTTTTTTTTTCTTAAGAGCAAAGCCGTTTTTTTGTTCAGTGAAATTTGTTGGCTTTTTTGTCTTCCTTTATATTGTCACTGGTGCGGTCTGGTTTGTCATGTGCATGGCAATTCTCCGCCGGATTTTGTTTGTAAAAATGTGAGCATTAGAAATACACATTTACGTCCACACTCCGCCGATCATGCTTTGTCTCGGGTCTATTACTTGACGGCAACACACTAGTGTGTGTCTACATTTAGTTGATTCTGCATTGTCATTGTTGCTAGCAGTTGTATTCACGGCAGTCGAGGAAAACAATTTGGGATTATTCAACTGGTATCCTGAAGCCCGCAGTGAAAAAGTAAAATCGTTCAATCTCGTCACCCAATTTTCAGGCAGTTCAGCATCCTACGGTTTAATACTTGATGATTTAATCGAAATCCAGAATCGTTTCGTTTTGGTTGTTAACGACGAATTAACCTTTTGCTCGCCGTTATTTTCCCTGCGCCCAGGATGTTGTGAGTTATATTCCGGATATCAAACGTTGAAATTATACCACCCCAGCGAAGTTGCCCTGATGACGTCATTTGTTAAATCTACCCAGCCCAAGGGCTACATGACGTCTTATTGTAACAACCCAGTGTCACTCCAAAATTAATATTCATTGTTAGTTGAGCTGATGCTATGTGATCGATTATTCTAACAGTATGTAGCATGCAAAATTGCCTGTAATTAATGCATGACACCAACTGAAATGGCTCGAGCTCGCTTGGTTTTCTGCCCGGCGCTTTTAACATTCAGGTGTGAATCGAAACAGACTTCACCCGCCACGATCCTCCCATCGACCCACATCCAAAGGTAATTTCGGCTTTAGTAATTAGAAATATTTCTCTTTTTGCCCCAATTACCAAAACTTAAATTCAACCAGGCCCAACGCTGTTTCCAGTGTGGCACCGCAACCCCGTAGCAGCTAAATTAGCCATCCAAACCAAATAATAGCCCGATATTCATCATAGTTGTATCTGACCCCGAGTAAAGCTTTCATTTATGGCATTCCAGTTAAGGCCCTAAGCCAAGGAAAGAGTCTCCCCCATTAGTCAGGCAAGCCAGGGATGATTATCGCTCTAATTAATAATTAAAACATCACAACTGAACCACGACCATTTGCCTTATTTCACCCGCTTGGTTTTAATTAGGAATTCATCCAACCCGCAGCTTGACTCTCTCTTATTTAGCTCAGCTGGACCCTTAACTGTGGCGTTGGTGTAAAGGAGCCGTCGCACGCACCAATAATCGCCGTAAGATCGTTGCCTCTCATGATCTCACCTCCGATGAGGTGTGCCTCACTCCTTGTTGCACCATTGCATGTCGCAGAATTGTAAAGTTTTGACATTGTTATCCGTTCATTTGGTATTTTCGGGACGAGAACGACCCTGTGGTGCCTCGTGTTCATGTCCATTGACATGTAAAAAATCATGGGTTTTCCGCTTGGATTTCTACAGCTAAATTGTCCCTCTACAGGGCAGAAAATCCCAGAAGGGATAACCGCTCACAATAAGAAACTTAAACTCAACTCAAACTTCTCAGTTCGACTAATCCTGCCGTTTTTTTCCTAAAAATTCTCGAGCACAAACGAACGCTAATAAATAGTGCCTGTCGGCCGTGCTATATAGTTGGTTTGTTGGGCTCACATGGTCACAAACTCCTTTAAATTGCTGTTCGTGTCCTTTACAAAGTGACAGTCCATGGGTTTTAGTCACGAGCGTCCACTTCGAAACGCGTTCGTTACGTCACTTCCTTTAGTATGGCCGCCCCCTGTGGTTGCCTGTGACCTGGAACAGAAGTAACTCAACCTGGAAAGAATCGTATTCACAATTCTTGTTCGTTCCTTGCATGAGGGCTAACGCCCTAATCAGACTGGCTGTTCGTGGATGCACGGCACCGCAAGATGGTGTACCAAAGACGTCGAAATTGGTCCTTAATCGCAAAACCAACCATACGATTGCAGCAATTTTGACCTTGTAGGCACATAGTAACGCATCGCTTCGCATAAATCTTCTTTTATCTGGCCAGGGCTTAAAGGCGCTTGTTCACCATTTCGATAGCGTTGCCCATATTATAAACAATACAGCATCCACGTTCCAGATTCTCCGTCATCCAATAGACTGATGTGAGTCACGTGATCTCGTTTTAGTTATGAAAATCGCGGCGCTGCTGCGAATAGTGTTGTTCCATTTTTTTTTTATTTATCGCTATTTTCTTTATATTGCTCGAAGATTCTACGATGCTGCATCTAGGAGTTGAGAACGTGCCTTTAAGTGTCTGTTGTGTAATCATGTTGTTGGTGACGTCATTGATTACCGTAGCTTTCCCCTTATTGTTGCCTCGGATTTGCGAACGTGAATCCGTTATGAAATAAATAGACGAGGAGCCTTGTGAGTGTATGATTTGTCTTCCCTCTCCATTGTCTATGGCCGAGAGAATTTCGGTCGAATGGAGCCCTGGTCACGGTTGTGACCTTAATAACGGGTTCAGTGAGTTATCTCTATGCCAGTGGAGGATGTGGCCATAGCGATTAAGGCGCTATGCAAGTGATCTAGGGGCGAACTGGGTAGCCGGTTCGAATCCGGGTCATGCCACTCCGACGAAACGTAAGCGCATAAAGGTGGCTTACTGAACTACGTTATTTCTAGTGAATGATTTTCGCTGTTGGCTAATTTCCAATTCTCCTTAATCCGTTATGAAGTTACGGTTATTCCTCGATGGGTTAAAAAAAAATGTGGTAGTAAAACAGTAGCTCTTTGTAAGGTTCATATAGAAGTTCATTTTGGAATCCACGAACTTTCTCGCTAAGCGCAGCATAAGTTTTGGATTTGCTTTAGAAACCTCACGCACAAGTTTAAATTTTTTTTAAGCGCTGGGCTTACCTTCTCAATCGTGCAAGCAACTCGGGAGAAAACGAAAAAAAAAAATCGGCTGAGACTTGACAAAAAATTCCCTAATCTTTGGCTTTTACTATAAGAAACACAATACCATTAAGACGCTTCAGTGAATTTAACTAGCGGCGCCCACGTACACTCCTTTTTTTTTTAAAGTTTTTAATTTTATCGATTACTGCCTGGCGCACAACGCGCTCGTCGTTAGACTTTTTTTAACCTTCGCGTTTCGGCTGCCTAATTACACCAGAGACCAAAAAAGTTAACGATATATCGTATTTTACCAGTACCGAGCCTACGCGGTTGCCTAACGGTAATCGTGGCTATCAACACTGATAATGCTTTACCTTGTTGCTGCTTCGAAGATACAGCATACGCAGAGGTATCAGTTGTTGTGTGAGTTTAATTCCGGTTCTCAAACGTTGAAATTATGCCACCCCATGAACTTGCCCTGATGACGTCATTTGTGAAATCTACCAAACCCCAAGGTCTACATTACGTCATGTTGTAACGACCAACTGTTGCTTCAAAATTAATATTAGAAAACAAAAACGAACTCGTTTGACGCTAAAGGGAAGATAAGGTTTAAGTGATCCGAAGTCAAAACAGCAAAGGAACACAAATAAACTTTCCTGTGTTGCAGTGTTGCTGTGCTGTTTAGTCCACGTGAAATCTTACTGCTGTATTCAAATGTTTTAACCAATTGTGCTTCTGCACACGGTAGATCAGCTATGATTGGTGCATTCTACTTGGCTAAACGACATCGCTGGAAAATGTTTACGAACTAATCGTCTTAGTGAGCTTAGCACAGCTCTACAGGTAATTTAGGGTTCGTGCGAGTCATTGAAGATGTGGATATGTCCTGGAAAGTAATAACGAAATTCCAAGCCTGCAAAAGTGCTTGAAAATCTTGGAGAATGAAATATGTATTACAAGTTGGCTGATGAATGTAGACGACGTGCCTGAAGAACACTGTAAAAAATTAGCCAAGAAAGTAAATTTGCCTTACATTAGTCGTTTGTTTGGCCATGAAAAGTTTGAAAATTGGGCTCTATACCTTTAATTGTACATACGTGTATAATGGTTGGATACAGCAAGCAGTAAGGTTTCACGTGGACTAAACAGTACGGCAACACTGCAATATCTGAAACCTTACAGGAAAATTTACTTGCTCTTCCTTTGCTGTTTTGACTTCGGATCAGTTCTAGACACACGCTAGTGTGTCGCGCCAAGTTAGGCAACAATCCACACAACAAACATCACATCAATTCAATTGTCGAGGTTGTAAACCATTGTAGCGCGGCGCCATAGCGTCAGTGTCTTATATCTTGAAGCATAGTTGGGCATATTTCAGGTACTTGGGGAAAATAATAATGCGGTACAAAAGCTTAAATTGTGTTGAAATCAAGAGAAATGACCCACCTGACAAAAATTAACTCGTGTAGGAATGCCAGCTAAGCTGCTTTTAATGCAAAATCTGACCCTCAATAACGTTGAAAATGTTTAACTAGTTGTGCCCGTACGCATGCTGCGCACCCCCCCCCCCCCGCCTCCCTCCAGGTGTTTAGTCTTTGGTTTTAAATTTATCAAACTGAAGACCGAACATGTGAATGGCTTCCACATATGCCCTCGCCACCACAATTACTTTAACCCCCAATCCTCACACTCCTGCCTTCTCCCCCCACACACGCTTGCCCGCCTCACCGAAAACGTCGCCCCGTGACATTCTCCCTTTGGTGCAGCCCCGGAAAAGTAGCTGGCGTGTGTTTGACTGAAGGCTAAAAGAAAAAAATCCTATCACTGAGACATCCAACATTCAGTAAGCAAGTAATCCCATGTTTAGGTTAATCCTTTGAAATAATTCACTTCGGTAGCGCGCATTGCCCGCCTCACACACTTGCCCTGGCACCCTCTCCCGCAACCCCCGAAAAACGCCACCCCGTGACATTTCCCCTTTGGTGCAGCCCCGGTCTACCTCTACTATTAGTTTTAAATCGTTTGACAAGTTATTGAATTTATGACGAGCCTTGTACTTTTTTCCTTATTTTGCCATAAAACTTTCTCCATAAAAGTATCGGCAAGTTTGATTTCCTTATACTTGCACTTAGTTTTAAAATGCTGTATTTGAAATGAAATGAAATAAAATTTATATCGTCCTTTAAATCTCTGTTCGTCTTTGTTTCCCTTTCCCTTATTTGCACGCTACTGCTAATGTTGTAGTGTCCTTTCAACTTGTATGCCCCTACTTCTGCCGTGAAGTATTGAGATCTGCTAAAAATAGGTATCCGCTCTGTCGCTGTCCGCTTATCGATTTTAGTTGTCTAGTGGCCCCTGCATACACCAAATAAAGCGTCTGGCTTTGATCTTTAATTACGATCTAGTAATTAGCTGAGGAATGTAAGCGAGTTTCATATTAATAAATCTGCTTCGTCCTTTTAACCCTATATCCCCTTCCAGTTGGTCAGAGAGGCACGATCGGCAGCCAAAACACTTGGGTCTGTCAGATGGCGTTCGTGATTCCAGATTTGCGGGCCAAATTTTCCCTTGTCGTGATGGACGACTACACGCGCCCCCATTTGGAGCACAAAGGGGCCCGACTTCAGTGGTCATCAGTCTCGTAGAACTGCTCGCGTCCCCGCCCTGCCCCCATGCGTTGCTATGGGAACGATCGATACCACCTGCTGCACCGCATCGCTCCGGCTCTTCAAACTTTTGGGCGTGCAGCTGACAATCATAGTCAACTGGAATTATCCCCCGCCCGGGGCCCCCACTCCCAATCTCCACCCCTCCCTCCCCCCAAAAAAAATTCGTCTTTTAAAAAAGATAAAAGGCATCGTCGGCTTCAACCCGTGTAAAGGGGATTCGCCCCGTGTAACGATTCAACACTAAGTCACCCAGCAGAAAATTTAAAATTAGATTTTTGAGGGCGTCGGACGAAAGTCTAACAGGAAAATCGTCTAATGGGATAATTGTCTAAAATCTGCCAAAATAAAAAATCTGGAAAAGCATGTAAACGGAATATCGTATAATGGGTAATTGTATAATGGATAAACGTCTAACTGGATTAACGTCTAACTGCGGTTTCTGATGTTATATGTATAGCCACAGTGAGCGCGGCAGCGCAAGCGAGGCAGGGATATTAGACGATTTCCATTATACGAATTTCCAGTTTGACGCTTTTCCATTATACGAATTTCCTGTCAGATGATATTCCGTTATACTGTTTTCCGTTATACGTTCTGCCAATTATGCGATTCTCCAGTTAGACGATTATCCCTCGCCCCGATTTTTGCCTTCGAAATTGAATTATTATTGTGCAAATTAAGCTAGTTTCTTGACCTTTGTGCATAAATAGTTAGGATTGTGTAGTTATCCTTGTGACGTCATCCTTGTGACTGTGACGTTATCCTTGATCTGATGACGATTGCCTACTGCAATCGAAATGTCACCTTTCCTGTTTAGTGTGTTTGAGAAGATTTTAGAAAAATTGCAGCACTAAATATTTAAGTGCATGTGACCAAGTTTTCATTTTTATTTGGAATCAACTTGTAACTGCCAAAGCAGTTTCGTAATAGTGCTAAAAAAGTTGTTAGGGCCGCCCACACTCAGAAATGCTTGTGGTATTGGTCGTCTGTGTTCGGAAAGAACTAAAACTAGAAAACACTTTCGATCAGCATTCTAAATTATTTGACGTTATTCCCAACTACCTATACCTTCCAAACGCCAGCGGCCAATTCTAACGGCCTTCTGGTTGAAGCAAGCTAAACTAAATTCGATACTTTAGATATGTTTACGTTAAATTCCATTTGGTCGACAGCGATACTACGTAGATTGTTCCAACAACATGTGGTTTTGAGTGGCGCGATGTAGGTTTACTGCTTCACCACTAATTTTTACCATAAGAATTTTCTTTTAATTGTAGGCTACATACATTTAGTGTTGTTGGATTGGATTTAATGCTGTTTTTTTAACATGTTATTGTATTTTTCTGTTGGATATAAATATGTACTGTAACTGCTCACAAAATGTATATTTGATGAGTTGCGTATAACGTTAAATTGAAATGGAATTACACATTGCATATTGCTAAATATTTTGTCATGATATTTATTTTCATTCAACCTCATTTAACGTATGGCGTTATTGCTTGGGGAGGTACTTTTCTTAGCCGCACTGAGATTCTATACAGGGTATAAAAGTGTTTTTTTTAAATCGTAACGAAAAGAAACGAAAGGATTATCCAAGTAGTCTACTTTTTTAAAAGTACAATGTGGGATCTTTAAAGCAACTCTGATGCCTTGAAGCCGTCCTGCTGCATCACTACGCCAAGTTTACAAGTACTTCAGACTACTTGTAGAAACACATGGTCAATCAAATGGACTTTCCAAAATGACAAAAATAAATAAAGAGTATACCAGGACCGATCACTTGTACATATAGCTCCAAAACTAGTGAACATGCTCCCAGAAAAAAATACCATTCACTTCATAAATTAGTGGCTTTCAATACGATGGCGGTGTGGGTAAATACGATATTGAGGGACAGTTATCCTCTCCAGGAAACCCAACATTTTAAGCATACGTTTAAATGCTAAACGTATGCTTAAAACGTTGGGTTTACTGGAGAGGTTTACTTGGGTATGCTGTCCCTCAATACCGTACTTACCCATGCACCCATGACGGTGGTGTTTCTCCTAATGTCAGATACATCAATACAATATTAAACCATACGCAATGGCTGTTTGCTGTGACGTCACCATGAGTTAGCCAATGACGAACGAGAATTACGGCTGTTTGGCCGTCGATTAGACTAGCTCAGTCACGTGATATGCACGTCACAGCAAACAGCCATTGCGCGTGGTATAGCTTTACCACACCGTCTTCATAACTGCTCTCTTGATTTGTAGGCGGCAAACTCTTAAATAATATTAAGGAAAATTGGAAATTAGCCAACAGCGAAAATCATACACTAGAAATAACGTAGTTCAGTAAGCCACCTTTATGCGCTTACGTTTCGTCGGAGTGGCATGACCCGGATTCGAACCAGCTACCCAGTTCCCCCCCAGATCACTTGCATAGCGATAAGGCGCTATGCAAGTGACCAGGGGGCGAACTGGGTAGCTGGTTCGAATCCGGGTCACGCCATTCCGACGAAACGTAATTAATCGCTATGCAAGTGATCGGGGGGCGAACTGGGTAGCTGGTTCGAATCCGGGTCATGCCACTCCGACGAAACGTAAGTGCATAAAGGTGGCTTACTGAACTACGTTACTTCTAGTGTATGATTTTCGCTGTTGGCTAATTTCGAATGATTTTCCTTAATGTTATTTCCAGCGATTTATGTCTATTTATAACTCTTAAGTAAAGGCGTACGAATCGAGTCAGCAAATATTGGGTGTGAATTGGGGTGCGCAGGCTAAAATTTCAAATTGGAACCTGATTTTTTTCCGACAAAAATCCGAAAACATTATTTTGTTTTATTTCACTCTTTTTACCAGCCATTCCGAGGCTTTTGGTCGGGACGAAGGGGTTGGGTTCATCAACCACCCTCCCCTCCCCCCATACGTTCGGCCCTGATGCTTGGCACGTTGCCAGCTTGTTTTAAAGTTACCCTAGTAATACATCGATCATGTGCCCTAGAAGATCGATCAGGAATTGCTTTTTTTGATTTTTATCCCCTTAGCAGTTAGCTCCGAAAGATCCGGTATCAAGGAGCATTGATCTCATTTATGACTCCCTCCCCTTGCGTGCTGCACATGTTTTATTGACGTTGCTTCAAAAAACAAAACAAAAACAACCAAAAAAAAACACTGATCGCGAAGCTTCAGTTTAAGTAACATTTGAACGTCTGACTCGTCAACTTTGTAACGATTGGCTACTTCAGGGAATCGAATCGAAGTCGTGTATTTTTAATGAAACAAGGTTTGGCTTTCACGACTAGAAACCTAAACTCATTAAGTGGTTTCAACGACTCTTAAGTGCTGAATCTTAAATCAGAGAACCAACTCGAACCACTTTGTATCGGTCCACGTTCCTTGAGAGGTTAACCGTTCCGTGCAGGCATGATGCCCACAGCGGAAACCCGCCCTTTGGTAATTCGGGGGCCATCACCCCAAATGGGATTATAGTTTGAAACATCTACGTAATTTTAACTCAGTGAAGTAAGATTTAAAGAGTATAGTAAAAGTCAGCTTGTAAAGGAACCATCACTTTTAGGTTCCTTGAGGCATTGAGGACTGCCCTGGGGACCTATAATCCCAGCTAATTCCGTCGCCCTTTGCCACAGGGGTCTTGTCGTCTGCCACGCACGCGCTGCATGGATTCTATATACATAATGAATGGAGTGAAACCAGCCGGAAGTCATATCGTAGAACAGTCCCTACATGTATTGGGCGTTATAAAATTTTATCATGCTTTCGCGCTATTTATAATCACTGGAATTCGTGCTGAACGTCTTTATTGATAACTTGTCTCACGTTCGAACTCATTATTTGTGTCGTACGTTTTCCGGAGCGACCTGGAGAAGCATTTTAGCATAGAAGTAAAAGCCCTGCTCATTACCGGAAGTTAGACTGTGGTAGCAAAACAGGCGCTTAGCCGCAGACCAAATCTTCCATGTTAATACGTTTTGCAGGTCCAGGCATGATCAATAGATCATGCGAAAAATGTCGCTGTAATAAGTGTTTTTTGACCGTACTTTTTTATTTACCCTAAACGGATAAGTATGAAACACCGACTGAGGGGTCACGCGCTACTATATACATCGAGATTTCTGTAATCCTAAAGCGTATGACGCAAGCATTCGTGAAACTCCGGTTGTGGGCTCATTCTATGTGCGACCACACATACCAAGACATGTACAAATCAAACTTCAAATTAAAAGTCGAATCCAATTCTTTAGTGCAATACTGCCTTTCAACAGGCAAGTCTCCTGACAAGTTCGCAACAGGCCACACCCCCGACTTGGAGAAGGTCCAAATCTTGTTTCTAGAAAAATACACTAGGGCAAGGATTAATCTTGAAACGCTTGTCGTCCATACACATACACCACCTGTACATAACCACAAAGTGCCAGATAATAAATTTCTAAACGAATACTTTCCTGTAATTAAAACACTTAATTCCTGTAACTCAACTCTTTTGCCAGGCATATTGCAAATCCTACATAACGAATGCGTCACACCTTTGAAACACGTGACCACGATTTGCATACACCTTGCCTTGCGACGTGGCATCCCAACGGAGCAGGTGGGTCGTTGCTTTACGGCTGCCATTTCTGCCTCTCTTGATGGGAGAAATTGGTGGTTTTTATCCGTTTTAAATTGCTGTTTTATGATTTTAATGTATGATGACTTAGTGGCTTTTGCCATGCTTTAATTTTATTGCTAACCTGATGACGAAAATTGAAAATAAGTAAACGTTATTTGTATTTTTATGTAGCACTGCTTGGTTTGCATTCACATAATTTTTTTAAGACATGTACGACGCATGCGCTAAGCTTTAACACGGAGGATTTGGTCTGCGGCTGTGCGCTTTTGGTAGCAAAGACGAAAAAGCTTCTCCGATTGCTCTGGAAAACGTAGTAGTACAAATAAAGACTTCAAACGTGAGATAAGTTAACAATAAAGGCGTTCAGCGCGAGCTCCAGTAATTATAATAATGATTATTAAAAAAAAAAAACACCGATTGTTGTACGGTATGACTTCTGCTTGGTTTCGCCCCTTTCATTATATATCACTGTAACCATGCAGCACGTGCCTGACGGATGACAAGCCCCTGTGCCCTTTGACTGTCGCATCACCACCATTGGTTCACCCTTTTAGGCATGAGGCGGTTCACAAGGGATGCGCGCACGCTACCTACTTCAATAGGAACAACCTTGACTCGCTTTGCTTGACGTCACGTAATAACAGGCAACAGCACTTAAGGGTCACGTGCCACGAACGAACCAATCGGAACTCGCGATAGAGCTGCGTGGATGAGAAGTTAGGATCGCTTGAAACAGCTTTATTTTCATGGAGCAAAAGCAATTTCAGAATGAAATTATTTTGTGGGTTGGGTAGGAAAACCGTAAAGGCGCCGCTGACAGACGTGATAGCCTACAAACACATGAAAATGCTCTTGATTATACTTTTCAGCCGCAGTATTTTCGGCCTTGATCACCTACAATGAACGTGGACACATGAAAATCTGAGTACTTTCATGTGTTTGTGGGCTGTCAGTCCTGTTTGTGGGTCTGTCAGTGACGCCTTTGCAGAAATTTCACATCAATTTTGACGACACCATCAAAAAAAAACAAAAAAACAATATAGGTAATAAAAGACGAAGTTGAATTGAATAAATCAAAAATACGTGTTCCAAAATACCTAATTCAATGGGAATTGGACCTACGTTGCAAAACCTTGAACGTTAACGTTGATGACGTCATACATTGACGAAAGCGGAAATATTTGGGAACCGTCACTGCACCTCTCATGCTCCATCTTTTCTGTCTATGCGTCATGTACCTAAACCTAATATAAATTTCGTCCACCATTTGACTGGTTAACTATTTTTTATATTCCCATCCTGTAGAGCGAAGGAAATGAACCTTTCCAATTTTTGGCCCAGTTACTTTGTACGTAGGGGGCCGTCCATATATTACGTCAGGCTTTTTGGCCTATTTTGAAACACCTACCCACCCCTTTGCCACAAATGTCATAAAATTTAAAACACCCCTCTGATAATCGCATCACATACCTGCAATCAACCCCCCCCCCTCCCAATGTAATACAGTATATCAAAATACTTTACATTTGATTAAACGTAACGTAAACGTGATTTAACGTAAACGTAAATGTGTAGTATTTTTACCAAAGTCTTAAAGAGGCCATGGGTTTAAATCTTGGAGCTTTTTGCGTGTATAAATGGAATTGCATCTGAACTAGTGCTTCCCTAAATAATACGCCAAAAAAAAAAAAAAAAAAACACCACCCCACCCCTTTGTCACAGTTGTCACAATAAATCAACCACCCAACCAGCCTCCAGAGTGTGACGTAATATATGGATGGTCCGTAGTACGACAACAGCGGGGGAAGTGACAGGATGGCCATGACTAAGTCTGGTTGGATAGTACAGTCAGCGGCAAGTTAAATAAATTAAACAAATACGGTGGTTCTTTTCATCCGGTTTAGGGTGGTTCTTTTATAGTGCAATAACACATAAACAAATTAATTTTTATTTTATAGTGCAATAACTTGAGAGTGTAGATTACGTCAATGAGCCATAGGCAGATAATCTCCTATCAGACTTCTTAGGTTAAACTTAAAAGTGCTCGCATTTTGCGTCTTTCGAATCTGGGAGGGAAAAACAGTTCAGTGACGACCGGACAAATTGTTTCCTCCGCAAAAACTTGTTGTCATGCACGAAAAAACACAATGGAGCCAATGTTTTGAACTACTAAGAACTGCTATTTTCAGCAGCTATGGGCACTTATTCTGGATAAACTTTGGCCCCTACGATGATCGGAGGTTTCCCGGTTCAAATCCCCGGGTTGGCCCCTCCCTTAACCATTTATTTATTCTTTAAAAAAATCCTGGTAATGTTCAAATTCAGCCGGTTTAGCCACACGAGCATTAATAAAATTGCTTCGGTCTAAAAAAAAATATATTTAAAACAGTATAAAAGGTAAAATTTTGTTACCATGCAATAAAGGGGGAAAACAGGGAACTTTTTTTTTGACACAGGGAAATCCTGAGAAAGAGGAGTGGAAGCACTGGACAGGCGATGAAGGGACAGCAACGAGGAAGCATCAGCTGTCCAGTGATGCTATGCCAATTTCCTTATCTAACTCTGACTTCGAGTAGGTGAGTTGGCTTAGCTCCTTTAAGTAAAAGAATTGTACACGTATGTATATAGCTGAATCTGCGGGGAAGCTAGCTAACATAAACAAACAACAGACAAGTTATAACGTAAATCTGCAGTCTGTATTATTATACGAAATGTGAAACGGAACTGAACCAATAGAGGAAATCTCAACCGAAATGTAGCAATCTTGGCACCCTGGTCATGTTGGCGTTGTACATCTTGGTATAAGCAGAGCAAAGAGAGATGGGAATGGTTATGATGCCCGAGTATTTGCTATTATGGCGTATGTAAAGACTTAATAGAGAACGGTATTGCGCTACATCGAAGTGCGGAAGTTCAGTAGTAAATGTTTACCGTTAAGGTCGTAAATGTTCAAAAGCCTTAATAATTCTCGGCAATCCAAGCTAATCCTCCTTGCGTGGTATCCCTCATTACAAAGAACGCACCTGCAACGTAGATATATTTATGTATTTGGTTCCACGTTCCAAGTGTGCCGTAAAAAAAGGGGTAATATGATTGAAGTTTCATTTTATTTGTTAAAATGTACTCGGATAAAAGTTGGTGACTTTAATTGAAATAATCAAATGTACAATTCAGAAAATTGCATCTGTTTAAGTGCTGTTGTGCTTTACCAATCATATACGTTACGTAAAGCACAACAGCACTTAAATAGATCCAATTTTCTCAATGATTGTACATTTGATTATTTCAATTAAAAATCACCAATTTTCATCCGTGTACATTTTAACAAGTAAAATGAAACTTCAATCATATAACCCCCTTTTTTACGGCACACTTGACGTTTTTGTTTGTAATATTTATGTATTTGGTTCCACGTTTCTCAAATTAGAATAATAACGTTAAAGGGTGATTTTTTTAATTTAACAACTGCGTGTCGGTCTTGAAGCAACTGGTCCAAGATGTATGGCTGTAGTTTTGCCACGTTCCCAGCCTTAGCCATGGCACCAGAAGGAGAGAGAGACAATTTTGCTAGGTAATTCCAATCGGAAATTCCTACGATCTTTTACATGCCACAATCGACATGAGCACGATACATCAAATGGTCCTTCTCTTCCCAAAAATACCAGCGGTGGCTGAGGTCAGCATCGAACCGGTGACCTCTTGCACATGAAATGGTCGTGCTAACCATTAGGCTACCTAGCCCCCAAGATGTGGGGAAGGAAAAAACGGAAGATGCAAGAAAAACGGGGGCTGTGAATGTGAAACAATCTTTAAATTCATCGCGAGTCGCAGGAAACGTTGCCAATTTCGGAGGTGAGAAAGGCGAGGCCAGCCAATACATACGATTTCACTTGGTCTTCCCCTCCCCTCTCCTCCCCGATTTCTAACATTTATCTAACGCAGACCGACCTTGGTGCCTTAATGGGGGTAAAAGTCAGGGCGAAAAACAAAATACACATTCAGTTTTGTGAG
>JAHWFP010251208.1:0-21303 GCA_023313725.1 Lithobius niger
CCATTTGTTAACGTTTCAGTGCAGTCGAACCATTTGTTAACGTTTCACTGCAATCTTTAAGACAAGTTAGTATTTTTAAGTTAGTGAAATAAAAAAAAAGTTATCTAGCTTTAGACAGGCATCTCTACGCGCACACACACATGCTTGCTACTGCTAATTATTAGACATCACAGAAATTGTCTACCCTTTGCACTTGGCTCAAAACTGGTGCAGTCCGATTTCTGTAACAAAAATCGTGCTACCCATCTGGGCCTGTGTTCAAAAGCCTCTCTGTAAGAGCTTGCTGGCTGTGGGTCCCTCTCATCGTCTACCCTATGTATAGTGGGGCAGATAACCTGGTTTGGGTTCGACTCCCTGAAAATATAAAAATAAACATAACAAATGTGTGGGTCTAGTGGGTAACACGTTGCCACATTTCTCCGTTTGTTGTCGCATTGGTGTTTGGATTGATCGCCTGCCTATCCCCGTTAATCATCGCTATAGCTTGTAACCCGTCCATGGATGGCATGGGCTTGGTGAATTTTGTGTCAAGTGTTGTTCACACTTGGTCTCACTGCATAATGTTGGGTGTTTTTATCGTATGATACCAGTACGATGCAATATTACACCGTCAGTAAGCCGTTTTTCCATTTCTCCCTCGCACTTTGGCCTTGTTGACTGGTTCCCAATTATGGTAAGAGATGGTGCTGTTGTTCCCATTGCTGCTTAAACTGCCGTAGCTGGCCGTTGGCTTCTGCATTTATATTTTCGTCATACTGGTCATCTTTTGAAATTTGCCTCCCGAATTATAGTCGGGCGGGGATTGGGGGGGGGGGGGGAAGACGTTAACGTTTTATGATAAAAGAAGTGGCCACTCTAATGTACTATACTTTGTTCCACATTACAAATGACGACAAAAAACATGTAAATATCTCACTCGTAGACTCGTAACATTAACTATGTTGGGGTCTGTAAGTGTAATGTCGACATGTTTTGCGCTCGTAGAGCAACGAAACGTGGCATCATACAGTCAGTTCCTTGCAAACATAATGTGAAACAAAGTATAGCTGTGGTGTTGGATGCACCGTTTTAAAAATTGGTGCGGTCACGTGTATCTTTTGCATGTCAATGCGGCGTCCAATTAAGTTTCATTAGCTGGGCCCGTGCGTGCCTACACGCTGAATTCAAGTTCCCGTTCTTAGCCTCTCCCTGTGTTTTAGTCTTCTTAAGAAACTAAATCGCTTTTGCAGTGTTTAACTGTTTGACTAATCATTTCATTTTACTCGTCCACAATGCGACCTGGTGTCATCCTGACCCGACCTCCGTGCACTGACATAAAAAAAAAGAGGAGCAATTTGTTCCCACCAACTTTGAAACCAATTCACCTCGGTGCCGCGTAATTGCTGCAAATAATTTTCGCTCATTTTCCGAGGTATCAACGCTCGCGCATGAAGTGATTGTTTCCGCCCACTTCATTCAACTCCGCCCTGGATGTCAGCATCTACGAAATGAATGCGTCTTTCCATCACATCAGGCTGCCAATTATGTCGAGGCCTGAAATTAACAACCTGTCGTCGTTTGGTTTAAGGTTGTCCACTACAGCCCACCGACAATGCCACATTCCACGCAATCAAACACAGTTTGCAAAACAGCAATGACACGCTTCGTGCACCACAATTGTTGTTATTGCACCTTAATTGTTGCTGTTCATGCGCCTAAATTGTTGCTGTGATGCTGATATCTCAAATCCTTACGGTATCAAAATAGTAGATATTGATAGATATGTACGTATTTGATTACAGCCATGACAAGGCCGACCACTCTCCCATTTTTCATTGCTGCCATGAAATGAATGAACATGCCCGTCCTTTTTGACTGTTTTTATACGAAATAATGAACATGATCGCCCTTTTTCATTGGTTTTCGCTTTAATCTACTGCGTTTGAATTGGTTGTCATAAGAAATGCCTATGTCAAATGCTACATCGTGATTGGCTATACCCAGGTACAAACACGACGTAAGCGAAAGATATTTATAGACAAAATCCTGCATTTTGTCGTAGTCAAAGAAGCATTTCAAAACACCCTTTCACAATCTACGTTTGACAGTGGCAAACTAACAGAACATGTGCAATGTTACCAGCACATCCATACAAGTTTTTTATTTTAATAGTATAGATATCCATCCTGCATCTGCAGTAATTCCACCAAGCTCCGTACTTCCGCCGTATCTCGGCGAGCCTTGGATGGAAGGCGTTTCCTTTCAATTTGCCTCTCCTGAAGGTTTATTCTCAGTGGCGCCTTTAAGCATAGGCGCACTATAGGCGCGCGCCTAGGGCCACGAGTTTACTGGGGCCCCCCAATAGTAACATATTATTTTCCAAGTAGGTGTTGATAATCCGTTTCAAGTCGTAACGCACTTTACTCCTCCCTCCGTCAACCATATCTTTACCCAGCTCACCAATTTATTATTTATATTTCATTTCCTTCCCAGTTCGTCCATGATTATTATTGTGATTTGTTTATGGCTTTATGTTTTGAATTAGCAACAGGCTACAGCGCGTGTTTCGTTTCCTGTAAGTGGTTCAGCAAAACAAGAGTATGATGTGCGGTTAGTGTCAAAATGCATCTACAAAACAAGATTGGCGTAAAGTGCAATGCAAAACTTTATACAGCATACTCGTATTTCTCTGAATCGCTCGATGGAAAAGAAACGTACGGATTGCTAGCCTGCCGTTTACAAATGGTTAAACAGGAGCGACAGCACCGTCAGCCGCAGTTAGGGCGGGGGGGGGGGGGGGAAGGGGCACGGTGGGGGTTTTATAATGAGGGGCCAAACACAGTCCAGGCCCCTCCGAAAAGTGGAGTCAGCAAAAGGAAAAACGCAGTAATACCAAAATAAAGGTTGGGTAATGCCTAAAATTTGTTCTGAAATACGGTCCTCAAATGTAATGAGTCGTCCCAACTCCCAACTTCAGTTGTCGCTGTTTTTTGATGCTTCGTGCCTAACTGTGTTATTTTGGTACCGACGTGTGACTGAATTAATACAGGTAGCATGTAGAGTTTTGGTAAATGGTTTCATCAAGGTCGCCGATATAAGGGGGTCGTTATGCAAGCCTTAGCATGAACAGAACTGACACAGACCAACGAATTTCGGTATTTGGCGTCGTGTCATACCACCTGTTTCACTGCATTAAAATTTTTAATAACAGTGAAACCGTTCGGCCTTCACAGCAAGGCGATTTGTTTTTGTTGTTGGTGTTGTTGGGACTCTTTGCCATCTCCTGGAGATCGAACCAATGAACCGATGTTCAAGTTTTATAGCTTAAGACGTAGATATGATGAACAAGGCATACGGCCGTTTGAACGCTAATGTGTCTACAATATTGTTGTTGATCTTCTTCTTCTTCTTCTTGGGAAAATTTTGCCCTCACCTAAATATCGAAGCAATGAACCGATTTTCAAATTTTATTGCTTAAAATGTAGGTATTAACAAGAACCGTGGCATTTTTATATGTAATTTTTTATGTGACCGAATTATTTCAAAAAGTGTTCATTTCAATTATCTCATATCAAAATTGTAGTTATTGAATTTACCTGACATATCTCCACAAATATGATAACAGACATTAGTATTAAAAAAAAACGCTGATGCTTGTGTATAAAATACGGATGTAAGCCTTAAAGAAAACTTAATGTTCTAAAGGAAAGAACAGATACAATTAAAAGACCTGTAAGCCATCAGCATCACACTAATATCTGTAAAAGAAGCTCCAGCTTTGTAATCCTTAAAAAATACAAAATGTTCTAAAGGAAAGAACAGATACCAGGTAAAAGACATGTAAGCCATCAGCGTCGCAGTCACGTATTAATACGATGCAGATGGGTTATACGTATTTTTCTTTTATCTGTTTCTTTAGAGCATTCCTTTTTTTTTTTTACATCCGTATTTTATACGTTTAAACGTTTTTTAATCCTAATACAATATAATTTTTATATTCACACCCGTAGCATTCGATGTGTAGTTAAAAGCAAGGAGAGTTATCAGTTGGGTGAGCTTGAAAAGGGGGTCACACAAAAAAAAAAGGGGGCTATACTTGAAAAAAAAGGCTAACGAACAAAAATGTATTAAGGCAGCCAGCCCAGTAGTCAGAACTAACTAAAAAATATTTTAGTAAAAGACGTCATAATTTGTTTATCTGATCATTTCTTATTATTCTGCCGGCACACCTTTCATATATTTCCAAATAAAATTTTATAATACAATTTTAGAGTTTAGTCACATCCATCATAACGGGGTGTTGGGGGAAAGTGTGAGAGGAGGGGGGGGGTGTGGCTACGTGCCCCTATGGCGGCCGCACTTGGTCACAAGCAACTATATATGTTCGGGCTCATTATCAGTTACACTCAGGGCCGGATTTATAAAGAGGTAAATTCCTTTCTATTTTTAAAATATATAGGCGAATTTAATACGTGAAAATTGGCGAACTCTTGGGCCCCAAATTCCTTAGGCGCCCAGGGCCTCAGTAGGTGAAAAGATGCCACTGTCTATTCTTCTACGTAACAATGAATAACTCGAACATCTTGTGTTTGTATTTGTATTTTATTGTCAGCCTGGGCCAAAGCCATGCTGCCCACATCAAACTAACTCGAACAACGTCTTGATGAAAAACAATATTATAGTGTCCGCGGCCTATCTTGAGTTCTCCGCAAAACGAACACAGATAATCGATTGTACGTTTTCAGTAGCAGAGTGCCTTGTTGATATCCAAGATGGTTACAAAAACAATGGCGGCCATCGATTAAAGCCACCCCAGCCAGGAAGACGTAGCCGCTCACAAAATACTTGTAGGACTCAAGATACACCGCGCACACAATACGTATCGTATCTCTATGGCAACGAATTGCGAAGCCCGAACTGACCGCAAAATGCTGTCACTCCATTTCAACACCAACTTCGCGATCATGCCTCAACGAACGTTAAGTCATTATTTTACTTTCGTTTAAGTAAGTATAATTCTTCCCACCGTATTCCCCAAACCCGAATCCTTCCCTCCTAATTCCCCAAACCCAAATATAACTCGCATCACATCCAATAAGTCATGGTTCATCCTTCATAGCACTTAGCGTCGATTAGGCAGCTTTCCACCGAAATAGCCGCATCGGTAGAAATAATTTCTTCCACATGCCCCGCCACTCTTATCTATTGGCTGATACATATGAAAAATAAGCGGGAAGGCTGCCAAGTGCTGGAGCGAGTGACGGTGCATTGCCATTCAATGCGTTTGTGGGGGCATTAAAAAATTCAGTACCTTTTGATGCCCAAGCTCGGGGCTTTCATCTCCCATCAGCCTCTCAACCCTGCAGCGCGGCGCGTGTGTTTTCGAAAACCAGCAGGAGTGGCATAAAACGAAGCGCATATAAGACTCGACAGAGTGTACATGGTAATATTGCCGCACGTGCCAACTCCCAATCTGATTCGCCACCCCACGCGGCCAATTGTGGAACGACACGTCGCCTATCTGTTTTCTTGGGCGACCCACGTCGTTAAGATCACGTGGTCGTCGGTGTAACTGCAAAACCAAGTAAGCGATATTTCGCAAATTCGACTGGCCCAGCAAAAACAAACGCTTGCGAGGTTTTGAACTAGCCAAAACAGCAGTAACTGGAAATACGAAACCTCGTAACTGAAACCCGTCGTTTAACTGTTCTGTTCCGTGCAAAATGAAATGCTGTTGGGAATAAACTCCAGAGGGATGCATGCTTTAAACAATTAAAAGTAACGCAAAGACTTTAAATTGACTTTCCTGAGCTACAGAGAAAACTTATTTCGAGAACAATCCCCGTGTATTGGGGGCTGAACTTGCAGTTACGAGGTTTTGAGTTTCAAATTGTTGGGCACTCATTTACGAGCGTTCATAGGGCCTTAGGGCTAAGGGCAGATGACCAGGAGTGGTTAACGCTCGTTAAACCCTTTAAACCCGTTTTTAAACCCTTTACGAGCGTTTAACACGTGACCATTTCGGAGCCTTCCGTGATTGGTTGACTGATTCAAGGTTTTGCAGGTACAGAAAGCAAATTTGCTAACATGTACGCAGGACAATAATCAGCGGCAACACATGTTTTTTAAACAATATGCTGACAACAATGAACCATTCAGCGCACCGAAATGAGCGGTAATAATGACGTCAGCGTGTAACAAATACAGTGTAAGTGCCTTTATAAGACAGGACTATTAGTAATAACAAGAATTTATAAATCGGTTTGCAGCTGTATCTGTTTGCTTTTAAATGACCGGTTTTTGAAATTACAGATTTTGAAACGAAAAAAGTAGGCACAAATTGATGATTTACTGATTATTTTTAGCAGTTTTAAAAAACAAAAACTTCCATTTTACAACTTACATAATTTATATTTCTAGCGGTGAGTTTTATTAATGTGGCTTCGATTTTTATTTAACAAATAATAGGCATTTTACTAATTGTTTTCTCTTGATCAAAATATTTTTGCCAAGGAGTTGACACACACCAAATCATGAACAGGACGGAAAGCCAACGGCCGTGTCAGTATGGCTCAGCGGTAGGACCTCGGCCTTTGGTTTCAAAAGTCGTACGTTCGATTCCCTGCTCAGGCAGTCTGACATATAAGTCCAAAGGGCAACATAAATAGGTTTGCATCTGTGTTCACAGGCAGCATGTTTTTGTCTGTTGACGTCGTTTCGTCGTGTCTTCATTTTTTTCTTTGGGGAGCGCTGTTAGCACTCCAAGTGCGGTACGGTACTTCAATGCCGTATCCAGTTTTTGGAAAGTATCTCACACATTCTTTAGGAATTTATTCCGCATTTATGACATATTTCAGGGATCGTGCAACTCCTCCGCTCTTTCCCTGTGCCACTGAAGAAAGGAAAAGTGGAAAGTGTATAAACACAGAGGAAAGTGTAAACAGTGTAAACACAGAGGAAAGTGTAAATAGTGTGGTAATGGCATAAACAATAGGATTTATACGAAGTTTCTGTTAGTTTATGGTTTACTAGGAGTCCATACGCTCTACGACACGTGATCATAACATATTTAGCGTTGTGAAATGGTTTTAAGTTAAAACAGGGTGTCCAGGAATAATGTGAAGGGTTCCAGAATTAACAAATAAAACATACAATTTATATCAATTTTCCAAGAAACTTCAATGACGCTGTACTGAATACACACCCTGCAATTTTGAAAGGGTCAAATTTTTTATTAAGTTATTTAATAAAGAGTAAAATGGGGACCAGTTTTGTGAATCCAAATACAATTCTGAGTTTGATAAAGTGGAACATGTTTTTTTTAATAAAACATCTTAAAATTCCATAGTTTTCCTGGATAGTATCACCGTCTCGCATAAAAGTAGAAGTTTTTTTATCGAGATGTCTCCTGACCGACATGCACCCACAATTCAGATAAAGAAAACACGAACTAATTTTCGATCATAATTGTGGATCTTCGTCACAATAAAAAACACAAACAAGTAAAAAAATCACGGGAGGAACAGCAAGTTGTTGCTATAGAATGAATAAAATGCTTGAAAGGTTCAACACGTATACAATATTTCACAACGTTTCGGGTCAGTATGTGACCCTTATTTTTTTACGCTTGATAAAGAGCCGCATACTGACCCGAAACGTTGTGAAATATTGTATACATATTGCACCTTTTAGGCTTTTTATTCATTCATTCACATTTCGGTGCTTTTATCCTTCATGCCTGTTGTTACTACACAGCCAGTACCATGTTGGTTCATTCACGAACATGGCGCTGGCTGCGTAGCAACAACAGATTCCAATTCCCTTCATCTTTTACTTGTTTGTGTTTTTTATTGTGAACAAGATCTACAATTGGAACCGAAACTCAAATCGTGTTTTTAACTGACTTGTGGGTTCGTGTCGTCAAGAGACATCTTGATTTACCACTACATCTTGCTACCTGCAAACGAATTTTGAAACTGTAGAAGTTTTATAGGGCGTAACAGCTCCAATAAAAGAAATTTGCGATTTTTTAAAGTTTTATTTAAAACCATGTAAAACCGGATTTTTGTTTTTCTGACGAACAGTTGGATAAAGGATGAGGAAATTTGTTCTCATTTTTTACTGTTTTTTCTTTGAAGAACTTGACGAACGTTTGGACCTGAAAAATATTCGGGTAGCTATAGCTTTTATGGACCACTTTGTATAGTTTATGCCAAACAACACTGTGTTCACTGGAACCAGAACCACACTTGATAAATAACAAGACAAACAACAAGACTTCGAAAAACAAGCGGCTACAGCGCCTACCTCGCAACCGGTCTTCTGCACACTTCCGCCATTTCCTATATATGTTGAGGCACGCACCTCTATCACGCATTGCAACAGCGGTCTCTTTTATGTAATCTAAAAGCAGTATCCATCACAATTGCCGGTTAAAAATGTGTTAGCGTTCAGGCCTACGTCAGATTTTAGGCTTAATTGTAGGCTTTTAGGCCTAGTTTTTACCTGCCAAAACGCTGAAAAACAGATTAATATTCCGGCCTTTGGTTTGGATTTATACTTCATAGCCCGGGTTCGAACCACCTTTTCACTGGACAGATGCCTCTGTTGTCTGAGTCACATGGCCATCTGTGCAGTTATTAGGAAGTCGTTGGTTCGAATCCAAGTCATGAGTCTGTAATGAACATGCTTCGAATCTTAGCTCGCATTACAAAATGGTGTTCGCCGTTTTGCAATTACGTTTCCTTTTATGCAAAAGATCCTAGGTATTTTCTAGCAATATTTTCCCTCTGCAATTGAAAGGGAAACTTTAGCTAACTTTAGCAGTTAAAAAGGGCGTTAATTTGACAGTTTGGCATTTTAATTTGGCGTTAATTTTTTTTGTTTCCTTTTGGTTTACACTCTAAATTATCTTTTATGTAAAAATTTGAATTTTAGGTCCTTTTTTTGTATTCTTCATTGTTGTTGGCTGACGTCATTTAATGCTGTTCCCTGTCTCTCTCTTGGAAGAGTTCATTGTTGGCTGCGCATTATTTAAATTCGTTGTTGCAGGAATTCGTTTCCATACGCAAACGTTAGCAATTTTGTCGACTGTACACGGAGGACAGTAAGCATTAGGTAGCTTTTCCAGTGATGATAGTGTGCAGGAAGTCGCAGTGGGTTTGTGAATCAGCATGATGTTTCTGCTGTGAGCAGTGTCACTGGTATTGTCTTGAAATGCTGGTGTATGGGTTAAGGTAGTATTAGATTAGAGTGAGTGTATGGCATTTGGGGCCCTTAGTACTGAAATAAAAGTAACCTAACCTAACCTAAGGCAATAAAGTGCCAATTGTTGCTTTCTGTTTTGAAACAATTCAAATGGGGTCACGAAGCCCACGTTTAAGAAATAAATAAGGCATTTATAGTGTCCGCGGCCTATCTTGAGTTCGCCCCAGAACGAATACAGATAATCGATTGTATATAATCGATAACAGATAATCGATACAGATAATCGATTGTTTTCGATAGCAGAGCACCTTGTTGATATCCTAGATGGTTACAAAAATAATGGCGGCCGTCGATGAAAGCCGCTCCCTCCAGGAAGATGTAGCCGCTCATATCTGCAGGACTCAAGATACGCTGCGCGCACAATAACTATGTCAACCGTCCGATTTTGAGGTCTTCGGCTCTCAAAATTGGAGCCTTATCGTCGTTTTGTTTTCAACTGTAAGATTTAATCGGAAGCCCGGATCGTTTCATTATGGTTCTGAGTAACGAATAAACCCTCCGTTGGCTGACAGTGTCGCTGCCCAGCTGCGCGGTGACAATACACGCTATCGTGTTCCTCGTGTACGTTTGTAATTAGTTGTTCCGCAAAACTGGCTTCTGCCGATGATGGTAATGAGCCCTGCTGCCGTACTTTACCGTAATAATTATGTAGATTGTTGTGATTACAACAAATCCTAGGATTCATTCTTCAAAATGGAATATGTATAATGAGAAAACGGAAGGACAGTTTTTCTTTTTAATTGTAAAGATTAGCGCGATGAATTGGACACCCTCAAAAGGGAGAACGAAATCTCTCCGTTTACAAGCGTTCAGGTGCCAGTGTAGGTGACGATTATTTCGCCATTATCGTCGCACCAATCCGTTCTGACCTCTTAATAATTTGTGACAGAACGGTGTTCGACCGCTGATACACTACTGTCTGGTCGGACCTTATAAGTTAAATGTTTACAGTAAGGGTATAAAAGTCAAAACCTAGAAGGAACACGGACAAGCTTTGACAGTCAGGGTCTAGGTGTACAATTTAGTTAGTAAGAGGCTGGTAAGCATTCGACCGTTACTACCCGGTGGTTAGATTAGTTCTAGTCTATTCGGACAGAACGAGTGTATAAACTGTTGTAGCAGATTTTCTTTGTTATTAGAATATCGTTATGGATCTTTAAGAACACAATTTTCTTGTGAAGTTCGGCATTTTGTCTTTCGATGCTTTAGAATTTTTTATTATATTTCGTAGATTTATGGTAGAGGATAACCAATAATGCTCTCTGCTGCCAATAATGAATATGCTGTCTTGCACTAAATTGAAAAATAATTTTTAACATAAAGTAAAGCAGGAAACGTATACCATACTACCACTGGATCATCACATGGGTCTTTGTAGGAGGATTTACAATTTTTCGTCAAAATGTATTTATTGCTGGCCACCGGGTAGTGAGGGTCTAGTGCTTACCAGCCTCTTACTTGCACAATTTTATACCTAGACCCTGACTGTCAAAGCTTGTCCGTGTTCCTTCTAGGTTTTGACTTTTAGACCCTTACTGTAAACATTTAACGTTCAGTTTTTGTTTATTAATTCGTGTTACTTTTAGAATTGTAGCTAAACTGTAAAACAGTGCAGTTGACGGTCAAAGTTGAGAGTTTAAAACAGATACCCTGGGCTAACTCTTACTAACACTTAATAATGGAAACAAATCCTTTAATCTTCAGTCTACGTCTTGCAGCTGTTTGCTAATTGGCATTGTTGCATAATAACAATGTTTAAAACAATGTAAAACAATCAACATGGGCGTTTAGAGCGCCGTGAGTGACCCCTGAACCACTTGACCAATTAGAAAAAGCCTTATGGAAAGGGCACATCTACAGAGCAATACCGGCAAAATGAGCTAAGAACCAGCTTTATACGACAGGGCAGGGTAGGGCAGGTGCGTTCGGTCAGGTTCGGCGAGTAGAGTTTTTGCGTATACATGGTACATCATCTAATGACAAGCGGCAGCAATTTTCAAAACAACACCTTTATTTCTGTGCAGTTTTGCATGGCAAATTTTTTTCTCTCCGTTTAAAACCTGCTTCGCACGAAGTTTTATCGTGTACTGTTTTTTGGTGTGCTACAGATAGCCAGTGACCACAGGTGAACCAGTTGCTAATTTTGCGCATTTAGCAGCCGTTACCTGACACGTACTATTCTGTTTACCAGGTCCTGCCAGCTGCTAACACACGTAATACGATAGTATGTTATAAATCCATCGTTTACCGTAGCTATGGTTGGAAATATCAGTGTTGTTGGACTACTTTAGGTGCCACAAGACGATAAGAGGGTGGGGGAGAGATCAAATCAGCCTAACAGTTTTCCTGTCAGAATGACAATGGGTCAGCATTTCATAACTTTGTTGCGCTGCTCGAACACCCAATGTAACCAAGAATGTATTACTGCAGCATAGATTTACGTACGAAATTCGTATTATTGTCCCACAGTCGAAGTTTCACCGGATTCAGGCCGGATTGCCCACTTGTTTCACCCCTAGACAGCCCCCCAATCTGGGTTGGCAGAACGGTCTTTCGTCTCCGTACAGGTCACTCCCTCCTTGCTGGTCATCAACACAGATTAGGCTGGGCTGCATCTCCGGCATGCAGGAACTGTGGCATGAATCAGACCTCTGAACACATCCTCTTTGAATGTAGACCCCCTACTGCTGTTAAGGCGAAGGGTATTGCGCTCCATATGGACTGCCCGGGACATTGGTAGTCTTCTGTCTCTTGAGCCGGGTCCTGATACTTGCAGTGGGCTATGGTCAGTGGCGGTGTTTGTCAAGGAATCGGCTGCAGGGTGTACTCTAGGCTCTTTCTCCTTCTCCATCTCGTTCCTCAGCTGTGTGGTTTTCGGGTTGATATGTATGCTGTGAAGTAGTAAGTGTCAGCGGGTAGTACATGTGTACGGTAGTTCCCAGATATTTGTACTGGGGTAGTGGCGCATGGCTGCGGGCCACAGCTCCTTGAATAAAATCAAATCAAATCAAATCAAGTTTCACCGAACCACATCGAACTTATCGCAGGAGTTAGCATTATCAGAACAGTTCCTTTGGGGGTGGAGGGAAAGCGAACAAAATGCAGACGTTCACTCGCGGATTCACGATAGATTGGAAGCTGAACGATTTTTTTATACCACCTTGCACGCGATTCGCCCAACAGATTACAACTTCTTGGACCACCATGATGATCACACTAGGCCCCTAGGGGATGCCACAGCCTGCAACATACAGATTTTTTAGGCTACTCAATGTTGGAGTCTTGTACTGACTAAAATTATCTCAGTAAAGAAATCGATAATTCTGCTGAGCTCTAAATTCAGTCACGTGCAAAGGCCGTTTGGGTTTCAGCACTTGTTGAAGCGAAGGTAGAGTTGATACCTGAGCGGTTTTTCCCTCAGGTAGTATGTTGGCCCTTTGCTGGATCGTGATGCACATAATATCTGTGTGGTTAGATGATGAATTTATATGCTATCACATTACACAGGGACCTTGGATTATATGCAGCTTTGGTAGGGTCGGTAACGTCAATAGTAAGAAGTTGATTAAGAAGCAGTGTGAGATTTTTAGGAGATACATGTGCAAGGCAGCAGCCATTTTTCGTAACTTGAACGTCTCTTACGTCGTACATGACGTCACTGACTTGATGCACGCCGGTTATACTGCGTCTTGTGGCTCATTGGCTGTTGACTTTGCTGTAGCTATTGGATGAATCGAGACAAAGGTGGACTAACAAGTGAACGAAGACATCATCTGACATAAGCCCGATTGCTCCAAACGTTTAAGTTGTTTAAAGCGCATTAAGCTACCTAAGTCCAAACGACAATAGGAATAAAAATACGCAAAGTTTGTTATATCGTGTCAATAGACGGACAGCACCATTACAAGCGGACATCATAAAAGCACAACATTGTTTTGATTTCGAAGCAATGATGTCACCGACTCTCATCTTGGGTAATCCCTTAACATTTGTCGTTTTGTTTTGATAATGTGTACTCTCACGTTCAGTGAAGATTGAGCGATCAGGTATTTCATAATTATGCATTAAATTTTGTGAAAAACCACTGCTAGTTGAAACAAACTTCTTCGTTAGCTTCGAAAAGCAAGCGTCGTTTACTTCTATATAGAAAGCAGCATCGGCTTGGCCATGGCGACTTTGTATTGGTTTGGGAGCAATGACGTCACTACCGTGGCATCTTGGGTAATCTCATCGATTTACACGCTTCGACCGGAAATAGGTCTGCTAACAGCCCTGACAGGTTGCATTGAGTGGACCAACCCAATAGTAGAGGGTCCCTGGTTAGACCTATACAGGGAGAGTCAAAAGTTGCTTGTGCCCAACAGCCCTACAGCATTAGAATTACGCACCTGACTCACAGGACTTTGTTTTATCCCTAAGATGAGGGCCACCTTATGAGCTTATGTTGGGGCGCCCCTGCCCCCCCCCCCCCCTCATCCCCAAGATATAAAATTTAACTTTGTTCCTGTGAGAAATAGACGGTTGGTTCTAATTGGGGAAATATGCACATGGCCCAGCCAACGTAATCGCCGAAAACGGCATGCTAAGTGGATAGACGGGATGTATTTTATTACATCCTAGATGTAGCCCCCACGCCCACATGAGGGCTTAACTGCACAGTGTGGAAAATTGTCTGCTGCGGGTGAACTCACCAAAGGTCCTACGGCACTGAGATTACTTACCTAACATATAGGATGAAGGTTTGTCCCTACGATGGGGGTGGCATGCATGACCTTGCGTTGGGCACCCTGTCCCCCTCAAGCCCCTAGTTACCAAGTTTATTTCTATTCCCTACAATAAACATGACTAACACCCTGGGTTGAGCAGTTGATTCCTGACACCTTCATTAAATTAAAGACCACAAGCACTGTCACCTACGCCTCTTTGTCAATTGATGACGAGGAGGGGCAGAGTTGGGGGGGGGGGGGAGGCTGAAAATAGCTTATTTCTTGAGACGTATTACTTGAACGTTCCCAATCAACTGCCCAACCCAGGGGTGTTTTTTTTCTGTTTAGTTTACGGAACAAAGATAAACTTTGTAACTTGGGATTAAGGGGACATGGCATCCCCAAGAATTAAGCTCATGCGGTGGCCTCATTTTAGGGACAAACCTTGGTTGTCTGTGTTAGGTATGTAATCTCAGTGCTGTAGGAACTGTGATGGGTCCGCCGTACAATTTAATGCACCGTGCAGAAGAGCCCTAACGTTGGCGTGGGAGCTATATTGAAGATGTAATAAAACGCATCCTGTTTATCTAATTAGCTTGCCATTTTCGGCGATCACGTTGGCTGGGCCATGCGCATATTTCCCCAATTGGAACCAACCGTCTATTTCTCACAAGAACAAACTTAAATTTTATATCTGGAGGTTGAAGAGGGCAGGGCACCCCAATGCAAGCTTAGGGACAAAACAAAGTCCTATGAGTCAGGTTCGTAATTCGAATGCTTTAGGGCTTTTAGTGGGGTGCAAGGAATCTCTAATTCTAATTAGCGGAAATTAACTAAGCAACCTTTAGGTATACCTTGAAAGCCTAAACTAGGCCAAGTATGCAATAAGTAAGTAATGTAAGTAAAGTAAATAATGTAAGTAAAGTAAGTAATGTAAGTAATGTAGGTAACGTAGGCAATGTAAGTAATTTTTCTCTTGGACACGGCCTGACCAGAAAACCACAAGTGTATCACGTGGTGCCCTCTAAGTGTGATTGACTGAACTGGCACTTTCCTCCTTAGCATGTTTATATAAGTAGTTCTACCAATCCAAAACTCTCCCACAAACGAATTCTTGGTTTCAGGAAGTTGTCACAGTTTCTTTTCGCAACAACTTAGTTGCAATTTTAGCAGCTCAAACTTTCAGGACCACCTACATTTCTGGTGACGGAAAACATTTCTAGTTACAACTTTAATGAGATTTTGTCCGATGTAGCACGGACCTCCATCTGCTCTATGCTGTTACGTATATATACCTACTTAAAAATGAAATTGGGTTTTCTAAAAGCTTGCTTCAGCACGGCAAATATTTGCTACCGTTATTTTAGCTTTTGGTAGAAACCTCTTATCTAATTTAATTTTTGTTCCAAAGACCCAAAGCCAGAATGGCCCGAGGTCTAGACAGCGACCCAAAAGAAAAGGTATTCAGCTACGTAGCTCTCTTTGCTTAATCCCTGGCACTCAGAGGAAATTTAATTAGTCCACTGCTAAATCCGATAAGCAAATACAGTAGGAAAACGAAAGACCACAGGGTGGCACTAGGAGAACCCAGGGTCAAATCTTTAATCCGACACGCAACACGTTTTATATCCACCGAGGGGATACCAAACTGAAGAGCACGACCCTCCTTGTCGCTGGGTGCCTAAGAATAGATATTGGAAACTTGAATTTCACTGGGTAAAACAGTTGCCTTTTAATGCTCAGCTTCTTACAGCCTCAAAGGCTCCAAGTATCTGCATAATAAGAGAGGCAAAACGGAACTAGATGAGGAAGAGTTGATAGAGGAGGAAGTGACGTGAAGCGTATTGGTGTCGATGCCCTGTAACAATTTTTTTTTTTGGAAGGTAGCAATGAATTACAAACAGAAACGTCAAGTGTGCCGTAAAAAAAGGGTTATGTGATTGAAGTTTCACTTTACTTGTGAAAAGGAACACGGACAAAAAATTAGGATTTTCAATTTAAAATAATCAAATGCACAATTGAGAAAATAGCATCTGTTTAAGTGTGTTGTGCTTTACGAATTAAATTATTCTTGAAGCACAACAGCGCTTACACAAATGCAATTTTCTCAATTTTTATCCGTGTCCCTTTTAACAAGTGAAACTTCAATCATATAACCCTTTTTTTGTATATCACACTTGACGTTTTTGTTTGTAATCCGTGTACCTTTTTTATGACATGCCAAAACCACTCCTCTTCATGTTTCCTGTAAGTGCGGGCGAATAATTGTTGGCTCACCAGCATTGTTAGCACTTCTGTATTGTTCAGCTATGCCTTGCAGCTGGCATTTGCCGATTGGCATTGTTCTTTAATTACAATGTTAAAAACAATGTAACATTGCAATTAAGGAACAATGCCAATCGGCAAATTCCGGAGTTCAAAGGGTTTCAAAGGGTTTAACGAGCGTTAACCACTCCTGGTTATCTGCCCGAAGCCCTACGGGACCCTGAACAATCTATTTTATTATGTTAAAAACAATGTAACATAATAAAACAGATTGTTCAGGGTCCCGTAAGGTTTCAGGCAGATAACCAGGAGTGGTTAATCCTCGTTAAATCCTTTGAAACCCTTTGAACTCTGGAATGGCTCGGCCAATTGAAAAAGTGGTCTCTTTGAAGAAGAAGGAGAACGCAATTTCTGACTTAGATCATGTTTCGGATTTTAGGTAGGTGTAGCAGCGGTTGCAGAACAAGAACAACAACAAGAAGTGAACCGTTGTCAAATTTACGTGTGGCTCCCTACTTTTACTCTTTCGCAGACTTGCATAACTTTTGGTATAAATATACCTTCTAGACTTGTCTGGCGAAGTTTGGCCGAAAAATAATGAATACGAATGGAGATATTCGGTTGGAATTGTTTCGGTTTTGCTGGAGTGAGGACTGCAACCATAGTAGCCGAGTATAATAAGGCCAAGAACATTCATTCTTAAAGCAGTAGAACGGAACTGGAAGAGGAGGAAGTGACGTAAAGGTGAGTGAAAAGGGGCGAGCTGGTTCATTCTTTTGCATGGTAGCAAAGAAAAAGGCGAGCATTCAGTAGAGTGAAGAGTATATTGTCGATTATGTAGCAACATTCAGCAACAAATGAAATATTACGTCATATTATTTTATTATATGTTTTAAACTTAAAGTATTTCATCAAGTAAGTACAGTGTGGTTGATTAAGATGCCAGCCTGCTAATCTAGAGGTTGACAGTTCGAATCCCTTGTACAAGCTAAGAAAATGGGTTGTGATTAAGTTGAGGATAGTTAGGAGGCATTCGTAACACAAGGCAGATATAACTAAAGTGTTAATTATATACATCTCCTTCGGATGTGGTCTATGGATACTGAAATTACGTTTTTGTAAGTAATTTTTATTTTGCTCAAAGAAGAAAAAAAGAAGAATCTTCCATGCAGGCAAACACCGGAGACGGCCATGCTTGGGGAAGTGACGTCACAGACCACCTCATGCCGTTCACAGCTGGTTCTTTTAACGAAAAACCACGGACTGCCACTCTTGTTAAGGCCACTAGCTGCAAATTGTTATGCCCTGTGATGCATAATTTCCTGGAAAATTGGTAAATATGTTTAAATTCTTATACATGTTTACCAAAGAGTAAAACCGGGCATTATTCCAAACCTAAAAGCTAAAACAAATTCATTTTTGCAAGTAATCTGTTAATGAGACAATGCTGCCCTGGGATGCCGTGGACCACACGACGTTCAGGATATGTAACGGCATGGGATGCGTAATTCCGTGGCAAGTTATCTGTGATCAAAAATTGTGTTTTATGAATTACGGGAAGTCATTTTCATTGTCAAAGTAATATCCATAAGAGGAAGGACTGAGTAAAATTTAGACCCTGCCTGGTGAAATTCGGGCAAAGGAACTGATCTCACCTAACAAAACGGCTTTTCAATGCTTCCCTACAAACTGCACTGGTGATTCTAAACGGGTCAATTTATGGGTAAATGTGTTAATTCAGACAGTGTTGCCCTGGGATGACCTAGTGAAGTTATCGACCCTGCAGGTGAAATTCGGCCAAGGAAACTGATCTCACCTAAAGCACTAATGGAGCAAAAAGAGTCGAATTAAAAAAAAAAAATGAGTTATTTCAGACCCGTTATGTCCCGTGATTTACTGTGATATATGAGGACCGAGTAGAAGTGGCTGCATTCTTACATCCTATTGCGTTAAGAATTAAACCCCAGTGAAACTATCAACTCTGTCTAGTGACATTCGGGCAAGAAACTGATCTCACCTAACAAAATGGCTATTCTATTCTTCTCTACAAGTAGCATTGGCAGTGCAAAAGGAGTCAAATTAAGTATGTATTAAAGATATACATTTTCTTCGTATGTGGTCTAAGGTTATACAAATATTGAATTTACGCTTTCAATAAGTAACTAATTTTTTATTATTCAGATAGTGCTGTCCTGAGACGCCCTGTGTTACAAACAGCACTGCATATTTTCGTGGGGGCTAGCTAAACTGGCATAAATTTCATAAAGCTGTTTGTTAACTTAGACAGCATTTTGTAACCTTGAAGCGTGTAATTTCGTGGGAACCAGCTAGACTCGCGGAATTTAGCCGGATAACTCTAGTGCTGCTAATATAGTGGGCAATGTCTGGTGGTAGGTAAGTAATTTGGTAGCAGGTGGTGGTACGATGACCAATTGCATTTTAACAACGTTTTTTTTTTCCACATTGTTGTGACATTGTTTCCACATTCTTCATTACATTATTTCAGCATTGTAATTTTCATTGGATGGGATACCAGATAAATACGGGATTTCGTCTGCTTCCTTTGTACTGATATCTAACAATCTGGAGATGCGGTGCTTCGATCCTTTGTTGGAATCGGCACGACGGAACAGGGGACAACCTTTGCATCTACCTACTCCAACACATCACCCCAACCGTTATTGTCAGCACGTGTTTGTTGATTGTTGCGCGATTCCGAAATAATCCGTCGGGGAAACAAGGGAAAGGCGAACCTACCCCTTCGCCCACCAGTAAATCGCAACAGCCCATTGTTGTTAAACAATAGCAAGACGAGCATTCTAAAATTTAGACTTGCTCGAGTCTTTGGACAAAGAAAATAAAAATGAAGTTGGCAACACTGTTCTGTAAACAACGTCAAGACGCGTGTTGAGTTCACTAATAAACAGGACAAAAAGCCAAATCAGCTGGATAATTGATGAACAAATACAGATGCAGACCTATTTACGTTGCCCTTCGGACTTTAATGCCAGACTGCCTGAGCGGGAATTGAACCCACGATCTCTGAAACTAAAGGCCAGATCCTACCGCTAAGCCATACTGTGTTGCCCGTGTCAGTATGGCTCAGCGGCAGGACCTCGGCATCTGGTCTCAAAGGTCAAGGGTTTAATTTGCGCTCAGGCAGTCTGACATTGAAGTCCAAAAGGCAACGTAAATGGGTTTAGCACCTGTATTTATTTGTTGAGTCCAATAACACACTTTAAAGAACAAAGCAGTGAAGATGAGGACAACGACTGGCGAAGACAGCACTAGAAAATAAAGAAACTTTGGGGGAGACACCGTGGCCGTGACTTCATATGACCGCACGACATAACAAACTATCCTTTTGTGCTCTGTCGGACCTGATATTGTCACAGGTGGGCGAGCGGGAAGCACTTACCATTAAAGTTGATCAGAGTTAAGACCACCCGGCCAGGTATAGGTTGGAAGCACTGAGCCCGGCAACAATATCTCATGATTCCCCTGATATTCGCTTCTCTGCACAGCCCTAATGCCGGGCAGTGGAGCTGGGACACTGGGAAGAGGACGACGGCCGCGAAATACTATTGGCACATTAGGATGCGTCCGCGTTGTTTAATATCCGCTGCTCGCTGCCCTACCTCGCGCCAAGCCATTAGAACGAGAGTTGAAAATCGACCCGGTTTCGGCTTATTCACTCGTTCTCCTATAATACACCTTGCGTTGCTTTCGCTTCGTTTGTTATGTTGGCGTCGGGGAGGGGGGGGGGGAGGTGTTGGGGGAAACCCCACGCCTCACAAAAGTCATCAACTGCCTTTCTCCCACCCAGTAACTGCAAATGGTTGCAAGATAGCTCTAACGTATACGTACCGAATTTGTTAGAAAGCATTATTTGAGCAGAATGACTGCGACTCGCTCGCTTGTCGTTATCTCGCGTAGGGGTTTTGCAACGGAGTAGTTTGCACCAGAATATACGTCAAACCCGCAAACGGCTTTAGTAATTAGGCGTACTTGCAGTAGGGAGTGTTCTGTTCGTTTAGAAAAACGGGGGGGGGGGGGGGGGAAGGGGCTGAAACAGACGAGCATGCAGTAGCGCACCCGGGGAAGAGGGGAGGGGGTAGAAGCGAAGAGTGAGATCTCTCTCCCACCTAAACCTCGCCCATGGAATGGAACAGAAACAATAAAGCAGACGACGTCGAGCCAAAGTTGCATGACGGCGTCCACCACTCATCCCCATTCCCCAACCGGCCTAAAAAAGAAACCACTCTTACAGACGTTCGTCCAGAATTCAAGCGTACCTCGAAAGAGTCTGGACTGGTGGCAGCCAGGGAAGCAGGAGGAAGAGAATTCCAGAGACGAACAACTCTTTCAAAGAAGAAGCCATGGCGAATGTTCATCTTCGAGTGATTCCCGAGAAGTTGGGAACTGCAACCTCGTGAGTCAGCAACGCAGAAAAAAAAAATGAGGTTTGATGTCGATGTCAATCAACGGACATTGACGTTGACATCAAACCTTCTTTTACGTTTCAAATGCACTAAAATTGATGAAGTTGAGTAGTTTTATAGGGCTGCAGGGCATTTAAATCAAACCCTCTTAACCCCTTCCCCCTTCCTGTTTAGACCCCTCAGCGAAGTTCCGGACACCATATTCCATTGCTATTCCACCCCCCCCCCCCCCTCCCGAAACAAAATTACTTGACTGCCAAATTTCTTGGGTGTGCCGCTTGATACATATATTATTTGTCACTGCCCCCTCTCCCCTTTCATAAATTGCAGTAAGGAAACATTTACGTAAGTTTCACAACGCATTCTTGCTGCTAGAAGCAGTCCGTGCTATGGCCGAAACGTTGTTACCGTAGTAACAACGCTACCTTATAACAAAATATCTGTGGCATGGTTTCGTTACGTCGCATCAATCAGTGATAAGAAGGAAAGGGAAACTGATGAATTAACGTCCTTTTCAACTGGACGGAGAGGTGCAATTTTGCTAGGAAATACTTAGGCTGGCCGCACACCAAATTAGACGTTTAGTCGCACGACAAAACATTTTGTCATAACTTGTCTCAACGTCCTGCAGACGTCTCCAAATC
>JAHWFP010251209.1:0-12246 GCA_023313725.1 Lithobius niger
AAAAGAAGATTGATGGCAGCCATTTTGTAAAATGGCGTCTGTAGAATATCGTGTAGACTATTGATGGAGTAAATACATCAGTCCTAGGATCATGGGAACCTTACTTTCAGATTCCTTGACCTAAAAAGCATATATTTAGATACATAAAGGGAGACTGTAAGTGCTCTAAATGTTGAAATAGGCAAAAAAGAAGATTGACGGCAGCCATTTTGTAAAATGGCGTCTGTAGAATCTCGTGCGGTTGTGGTAAAGTCTACAAGTTTTTTTTTTGTTCTTTTATAAATACTAAAGCCCCTACAATTGGTTAGACAAATCAGAACTAATATGTCTACGGGAGTATACCACAGGGACTGGATTATTTTGCCTAACGGACAAAACCCATTTCGCCAAATCTTGCTACACCAAATCTAATTTTACAAAATGTTAGATTAGATTAATACCTTATTCCTATGTAATGGGGAATTAAAAGACAAACATTTAACAGAGACAAGCAGTGGCAGAATAAGAGCAATTGATTTATTTGCGTTTTGAAAACTGCCATACAGAAGAATAAAGGTGTACTTTAAATATTGTTTTGAATGCTTGGTCGTCAATGCCAAGGTTCTCTTTAAAGTATAGTTAGTTATATACATGATGATTACCCTTTCCCAAACCGGAGTTCCAGAATTCAATTTCGCAGAATCAAAATATCCTTTCAAAATTTAACATTGTATAAGTTAAAGCTGCATGTATAATTGGAAACAAAATGTGTTCCATTACGGTTTGTGGTGTTATAAGTTTAGCCGCAGCGAGCATGGCAGCACGAGCGAGGCACGTAATTTGGGAAAAAAAAAATATTCTGCAAAACGGATTCTGGAAAACGGGTGTTTGTCTATACATGTTTGACCATTACACAGGAACAATGTATTAAATTTCGTGTGCCTAAAATTTCATGAACGGAGTTTGGCGTATCGGGATTTGGCGAAACCGGATTTGCCCTTTAGGCAAAAAAGCTTTTAATCTGCTTTCTATTTGGCAAAACGGGATCACGCAAAACGGGTTTGGCGAAAAGGAACTTAACCGTGTGTCACGGTCCCATTGTTGGCTAAGCTGTCTGGGGAATGCCCATTAATAAGAGGGAGCACTGAAACTTAGTTGAGTGTAACAAGTAATCCCAAATACTGCACAGGAAATACAAAACTACCACAATCTTTGGGGGGGTGTTTGCCCTCCGTTATTAAGTGGAATTTAAAATAAGTCCCAATACAATATAAAGACTTAAAGGGAAAATACTTAAAAATCTGTTGTTTACAGACAAACAAAGACAACTTCGAAACTAAAATATTTTTGAAAATATGAAACCTATGCTTTCCTGGTTAAAACAGGAAAAGGAATAGGGAGTCCAGAGTCAGCCTATCACCTGGAAATGCAGGCTAGAAGTGAGCAGAAGTTTGTTTTATATCTATTATGTACCCGTGTTAGGTGTGAGGGGAGGGGGAGATCATATTTTAATACTGAGAGAGACCAATTGTTTTTAATTTCACGGCATAATAGGGCTGTGGACGACTGGTTGATGGACAAAATACTAGTTTCCAAGTTAAGTCTGGCCTTATTCTGTTTTGCAGTAAAGAATAAAGATGCGTTCGCCAGGTGTGGGGTGTGCCTTGTATTAACTGGTTGGTTGCAGTATTAATGCAATGTTGAACTAGTGAATTGGTGGCAATATATAATTTAAATTAAATTTGTGAGCCATCATTCTCTTGTGAAAACTTTGTTGTAGACTGCATTTTTTTACAAGCACTTTTCTTTTTTACTGGTACATTACTGGCTATGTGAGTTGTTTAAGGTCTGGGTAGCTGCTCGAAACTAGAAGGAAGTTTACAGGTGCTAGAAATTTACGAATTGCCTCACTCATCTTGAAAGTGTGGTAAGCTGAAAAGGTTTACGGATTTTACGCAATCTTTTCTGCTAATATTAAATTTAAAATAGATTTTTTAATGAGAAGGTGTGGGGGAGACCATTGGTAGGTATTGCGTATGGCGTATTGGATTTCTTTTTCCAATACACTATAAAAAAAAATGGTGGTTGCGATCACAAGGTACTGTACTGATCTGCAATGCAAGATTAATGTTATCAAGAATTGCATTATTAGAATTTTTTTACACACCAATTCAGTTCTTGATAACATTAATCTTGCATTGCGGAGAAGTAGACCTTGTGGTCGTAATAGGCAATAGTTCGAAAATGGGCGAATTCTGCTTTCCTATTAGAGTTTATGACCACAGTTACATCCAGGAAATGCATTGCATCATTACGTGGTTCATTTATGGTGAATGTTTAGGCGGGATAGTACGAAAAAAAAATTAGTGTTTCTATTTCCTCTGTACAGTGGGCCAGAACAATGCTTTCATCAACATGAGTATCGTTCGTAAAGACGTAATGTGGGGAAAATCAAGTCAAGTTTATAAAGCACTATCGCAAAAGAATGTCGAAAGTGGGCTGCCTATCGGTAAACCATTTTGTTGCAATGCCTGGAAGCCAGTACATTTTCCGTGTTTTTAGATGTATTTAATGGGCTTTACAAAGGCGTAAAAGACAAAGCCAACTTTTAACTCTACATTATTAATATCGTAAGTGAGCGATGACTATCAGCAACGACAGCAGCATCAGTAATAGCAAGATTGCTACAGCACCACTGTCCCGTATGCTTTCCCTCTAACTTAATCTTTCCCTCCTTCCTGGCCAAATCGGGCAGGCCCAATGAATCACTCTCGCTAAATTCTAAGAAGCTTAATGGGAACAAGGTGAGGGGGGGGGGGGGTAGAAGAGGCGGGAAGAACGGAGACTTGTAGTCCTTGGGCCACTCTCTGTATAAAGCCTTAAAACAAAATTGTGTGGAGAAAATTTTGTACCACGAGATATTTTAACCCGTGTTAGTACATGATATTGGAAGCATGTTGTAAACATCTTGTCTGTAGTGTCAACTGCTCCTACAGCAGCTTGTTATACGGAAACAGTGACACATGCTAAATTGTTGCATTTCAACGAATAAAATATTGCTTCTAATAATCTGTTGCACACAAGACAAGAAGTCCATTCAGTAGAAAAATTTAGTAAATAAAGACGCGATCAAAATAAATGAAATATTGCCGTGGGAAGGCGTAAATAAACACCCGTCGTAGCATCCGGGGACTGCAGTGAAGCCACACACCACACACCACACACTGGGGTTCACTGTGGTCCTCGGATGGCACGACTGGTGTTGGTTTACAAAGATGTAGTAGTACCTGTTGTTGTTTGGACTTTAATGTCAGCAAGCCCGAGCAGGAGTTGAACTGGAAATATATAGAACAGAGAACTCGAGCAGTTTGACTACAGTGTCATGTCCTCTCATCGTGGTCGTGGCATTGTGTTCATATTTTGTAGGCACGCGACTACACCATCATTGTTCGAATTTTTAATTTCCACTAGGGTTGTATTGCTCACATGTAAATCCATCTGTCTTCCAACATTTTTTACGTTACTTTAAAAGTAGCAATCAGCTCTCTATCGACAGCAATTGCTCCAAATGAGGTAGCGTTGGATTTCATTGTCTCTTTTAGCCTTTAGGGGTTCTCAAAATAGTCAAATCGAAATAAGCAAGTTCACAAATCGATTTCTCCTTTACAAAAATGGTTTCATTCTATTTCAGTATCTGTATGTTGATAATGTACATTTAGCCGGTGTGTTTAGTTTCAAATGCATGTGGGGGAGGGGAAGTCACGTGGAAACCAAAGACCGGAGGATTCCGCAAAATATGTGCCGTGGCTTTTAAATTTTGTTATTCAAGCTTACTTTATAAAAAAAAAAATTAGCGAGTAAACTGTAAAATTGAGACCGACATTAAAAAGACACTCAACCTTTAAATCTCACTTTATGTATAGTTACTAAAATTAAAAACATAGGCTATTGTTCAGTCTTTCAACTCTATATATTACAATCAACGGAAAGCGCTTTGCATTGGAAAGCGTGGGTTAAAAACGAACTTTAATTTTCTTATTTTTTAGGACCCTTCGTACAAATAGTTATTTTGAAACAAATGGACGTTGTCAAATAGAAGCATATTTTTGTTAAGAAAGAAAACCGTGATAGGTGCTAGGTAAAGAGGATAGTTTCAATTAAATAATTTTTGTAAGAAAGTAAAATGACTGTAGGTATGGCAAGGATCAAGTGCTATTAACATGGCCTAAAAAGATAAACTTTACTAAGCATAATGTATTTACGGAAATAGCTTAGCTATAAGCTGTATTGTAACCATTTTAATTCACAACATTATAAGACTTACACAGAGCAACCTCAGTGGAAGCCAACAATGGCAAACCCTACATTTTGTTGGGAAGAAGGAGGGGTGAGTTAAAGAAAATAGAATTCAGAGTACTGTTCGAGGAATTCAGCTAACATGGCTGGGGAGAGGGTGTTGTAGGCCATCGGGATTCTCCCTGTAAAACAATTTATGTTTTGCAGCTTTAGTGCCTTTAAAATAGTTTAAATGATTAAGTGTACGTTTGCCAGACTTTACGCGTAACTTCGGTGGATCTTGGTGAGGGTGGGAGGACGGGGTGTGGGCCCCCCCCCCCCCCAAAAAAAAAAAAAGAATTTGCCACTGCGAACAAATCGCATAACTTCATGGCCAATGGAGTTTATTACCTAGGGACCGTTTTTAACGATTAATTACTTTAACTGGACGGGGCAAATCGTTAGGCTACAATTAGTACACAATCGTAGTCAACAAATTACAAGAATAAATAATTAATTAAGGAAATGTGTCGTAACATGGATTCATGAAAATTTACTACGTATTCCAAGCAGCCCTTTTAGGCATGTTTCATTTATTTTTATTAATTTTATTTTAGGGCTGTTTTTTTTTCTTCCCAACGAATCATTGCCAGCTGTTGTCATTCGCCTGGCTGTTTAATAAATATTCTCTTTAACAATCACAATATACAAGGTACACTACACCGACAGTGTGCTCTCTGATGTCATGTTTAAACAATTACACGGGGAAAAAATTAAACAAAACGTCAAAAACATAAGCGGCATAGAGTCTCGGCATAGAGTCTCGGCATGAGCGTAGCCTATCTTGCCTGACCTTGAGGAGTGATTCGCACTTGCTTGCTTTTCACGCTCGTTAATTGGCCTAGGTTCACACGCGTTGATTTCATGTGCAATTCGTAAAAGAGTTCCGCAGTATTTCTTCCGCTATTCGTACACAAACAACTTCTATTTCCAGATAATTAGATCATATCAAAAACCAAAACTGGTAAAAGGGGCCGCCAAGTTCCGAATGGTTCAGCCCTTCAAAGGAGTGATATCAACACACCAAAACATTCGCCAAGTTAATCGCACCGCTTAATAGTTCGAATGTTAAATGAAACTAGAACAATGCTACTTTCGGTAGCAATGTTCAACTTTTCATTTAGCGTCCAAAGTATTATTCGGTGCGATTAAGTTGGCGAATGTTTTGGTGTGTTGATATCACTCCTTTGAAGGGCCGGACGACTCTTAGCTTGGTGGCCTCTTCATCAGTTTTAGGCTTTGTTTATTTTGGTTTGTTTTTAGAGTTAGTTTATTTTTCGTGAATTGGACGTGAATACAAAACTTTTTCGGCAACGTTGCTTAGATTTATCGTGCTACACTAATGTGTGTCTAGGCACGCACGTCAGTATACACGTTGTCACTGTCCGAACTTTGGCTGTCCAATGAGAGACGGTGCCGACAATACTAACCATGGTTATAACAATATTTTCGTACTTACGCGCCATCCACGTTACATCCCTAGGCTCCAAACCATAAAAGGTACGCAGTTCGTATCGTACTACAGCCATTCGTCCAATTTCATAGCTGGAAGCCTTCCCGTTATCTCGGTATTGATGAATAATCACCCTATGGAAATTAACATGGGGATTAGCGGACTAGAATTAGCTAACTAGCTAGTTACACATTTTCAACGTTATTGAGGGTCAGATTTTGCATTGAAAGCAGCTTAGCTGGCATTCCTACACGAGTTAATTTTTGTCAGGTGGGTCATTGCTCTTGATTTCAACAGAATTTAAGCTTTTGTACCGCATTATTATTTTTCCCCAAGTACCCGAAATGTGCCCAACTATGCTTCAAGATATAAGACACTGACGCTATGGCGCCGCGCTACAATGGTTTACAACCTGATGTATTGAATTGATGTGATGTTTGTTGTGATGATTGTTGCCTAACTTGGCGCGACACACTAGCGTGTGTCTAGATTTTTGTAGTCAGCCAACATAGCTTTACAAACTAGGCTAAAGATCTGGTGGCACAATTATCTCTACACACTGAAACGATAGGGCTCTGTGGCCCAAGGACTATTGATGCACTACTTACCAAGCATATGCCATCCTTAGACGGCTTAACAGCTAGTAATATAAAATGCTTCACAAATCCATTAGTGATATCAAGAATGTATAGGGTTGGGGAGCAGAATTTGTAACTCTAAAAAGTCCCTATTGACACGTGTTACATTCATTCCTATTAGTTCCATCCGAGTTTTCAGGGGGCGCCACTTGTTTGGTAATTTTTGCTCATTTTTCAGCCCAAATCTAAAGTAAATTAAATTATAACTAAGCTAAACTAAATAATAATTTTATACAAGCTAGTTTCGTTTAGTTTAGTTTAATTTTAGACTGAAAACTGAGTGGAAATTCCCTCATAAAACTCATGGCGCCCTCTATAAAATTAGACGGAAAGAATAGGAATGAATATAAGACGTTTCAGAATGGGTCTCAGTCACAAATTCTCCTCCCCAACCCTATAAATTCTTGGTGATATTGAAAAGTTCAACAACTATGTTCAAGTAGAAATTCTGTTTACCTAGTACAAATTGTCCCATGCTATTTTCCCTTGTGCCACCCTCGCTTTCTATTTTAGGACCTTGTCCAATAATTTTATATGGTTTAGAGCCGACCTTTTTGGCCATTTTGAACTGCTTATGCATATAATGCATAAAGCCGTTATTGAAATACAGACTGGGAAAAAAAGGGGTTTGCGTCGTGTCCTATTGTTAAATGACGTCACGTCCTACTCCAGTCGGTTATTTGCACGGGTCATGCCTATCACCTTTAGCGTCTGGCCGGAAGTGACTGAAATATTAGTCGATTTATCATGATTTCGATTAGAAGACGTGCCAGCAAAGTGTAGGCGTTGTTATTGAAGAGTTTGTGGTTAAATCGTTTGCATATGAAGGGTTGCAGGTCCTTGACTAAAAATTGTTGCCAGTTATGTTTCTGTATGAAAAAAGGTTGAACCGGAACTGGCCCAGCTTATTTCAGGTTTTGACAACATGCACGGAAAACGGAATTCTATCTGTTGTTGGGCTATTGGCGAACCACTGAAAAAAAATGGCGGCTACTTTACGGTTCGTGGGCAAGGTTGTCCCAATTCTATGCGTATTGGCAGCAGGGGAGTTATGTGGCTCCTGCTAATCAGGTAATTATTGTATAATCGATTATTTAGTGTAACCGTTTTTGTAGTATGAATTCGGCAAACGTGTGAGGCAACGGGGTAGTGCATACTGGGTGCGTAGCTAACGGATTTAGAGGGCAAGGGCAGCACTACACAATAAAGGCAGAATTATAAATTCATTCCACGATCACTTTCGATAGTAAAATAAAGAATAGAGGGAACCAGTTTACTTTACGCGGCTTATGGGAAGAATAAGGGCCCCTCACCGAAAAAAAAAAAACAGGACAATTATGCTCCAACAACCTCACAACACAAAGGCAAAGGCTTTGGGGCAAAGGCTTCGTTTGGCCGTCAGAAATTAATGAAAGCCGCACTCTTTGTGCTGACGGACGAGAGGCCGTTTTCTTCCCATATTCCCAGCTGATATTTTTTTTCCCGTAAACAGTTCAGATTGGTGGGTTGTTATTGTCAGTTTCGTGTGGTTTTGTTGTTATTGTCGGTTAGGTTAGGTTAGGAACCGGCTTCGGCATTTCACTTGAGGTATTGAACTGGTTGGGGGTTTGGGGTTTCACTTGCCGGAGTTTCGCCCAGTTTCTTGCTTTCCAGCATGGCGCGGTGCTAACTTTGGACCTTCACCACGTCCAAACGGTGCGTTTGTCCCAAAAATGAAAGAGGAAAACATTACTAAGCAGGTAATTCTTAGTCCATTAAAAACAAAAAAATCGGAGCGAGAGCCCGTTTTCTTCCCTTTACGCACATGGCCCGAAATTCGAAAAAAGATTTAAAAAAAACTACCTTTAATTTTCACGGAAGGCACTACAAGTTCATCCCAAATTGCGGAAACTCGTTAAATCATCATTATCATAACCTAACCAATTAACCAGTATGAAATGCCAAACCCCAAACTTACCTAACCTAACTGACAATAACAACAAAACCACACAAAACCACACGAAACTGACAATAACAACCCGCCTATGCGGAACTGTTTACGAAAAATATATAAGGTGCCCTGCCGGTCCTGCGGGCGAACGCAAACACCGTATAGCTGTACGGATTGTGGCGCTACAAATCTACTGTTTTAAGTCGTTTTAACACATTTCTGCGCTCTGAAACCAACTGTCTTTGTATTTAGGAAGGTGTTGTAGCCATTTGGAATCAGTATCGTAAGGATATCGAGTACGTGCCTAATGTAAACTTTGACCCAATAGAGAGCTTTGTGTTTCGTCTATGAAATTCTTGTTTGAACTACCAAATGAGCATGTTTTTGCTCACCATATGTTAAGTAGATACTCCGAGGGTGCGATTGAAACAATCAACATCCTTGCAACTTGTAACGTAATCACGATGTATTTGTAGGCAATGAATTATCAATATGGACGACAATGGTCTATCAACTTTAATCGTTGTTTTTGTATTTCAGATTGTCAGCTTGACTATTACATATCTCGTGGTATTGGCTCAATTCAGCATGCAGCCAGAAAGCAATAACACGTGTCCTGACGTTAACAGCTGTAACGATACCATCACCTATAGAAACTGCACGCCATGAATGCATTTTTGTATTATGCGCATTGTTAAGCGAAAACCTGCTTGTCTGCGGCCTTGCAGTGCTGGAAACACCGGTTCTCGTCAGATCCCCGAAGTTAAGCAGCATTGGGCTGGATTGTTACTTGGGTGGGTGACCGGAATCTGGCTGTTGCAGACATACCAGGAGTGGTTAACGCTCGTTAAACCCTATGAAACCCTTTGCTTGTCGCTTTGCAGTAGTGTTTTACGCAGAATTGTTTTGCTGTTTAAATTTCCAAATTCCATCATCGTGCTCGTTGCATATAAAAAATTAAGGTGAGCTGCATACAACGCCATTTAAAAGGCTCACTGGGTCGAAGACAGAAAAGATGGGATTCAAGAAGCAGCAGCCAGTTTTTATATGGAGTTCGCATATGTCCGTCAACCGATCTGTGCCTGTTAAATAAATGTAGGGTTACCGTTACACGAAGCTATGCGTTCTTCTTAGCGTCAGTTAGGCCCTTCCTTGCTAGCTAGAAGCTACTAATAAAGGTGGCAAAAGTGGTGTTACCATGGTTACTATAGTGGTGTTGTGAAGTAGAGCTTAATGCTGGAGTGTTTATATTAATATTTCTATTCCTCCTGTCTCTTGTACTGGGATGAGGCACCATTCTTGAGCCCCCAAGTTCGTGATCAACGCTTCGAACATGGCATTTGTAACAGAGATGCTTCTCAACAATCACACTTCATACATTTTTTCAGTTCAAGAACTTATACGCTCTCCGGCATATGTTCACCAGTCACTCTTGCGTCGCCAAGGGAGTTGGTAAGTATTTTACGTCAAATACCGGCCGATAAATAAGTTTCCTACCTATGGTTGAGTGACTTGTTACCGTCTTTTAACTTATTGGGGACATTACGTGACGTCCATACCACCAGTTGTTAATTAAGTTTACGTTAGAAATCCTAACGAAGAACACCTGCAGGTCAGCCATCTTTAATCAGTGGTTGCAGAGGAAAAAAATTCCTCCTGCAATCGATAAGTATGATGATCAGCGGTGACGTCATGCTGACGCATCGGATAATTCGCCGAGTGTTTGAAAATTGCTTTGAGGAGGTGAGGCTTCGCCGAACAACGGGGTCTTTAGTAAGTTAATGAAAGTAAGGCTGTAATTTCTTGTCAAAAACACTGGGCACTTACATAAATTCATTGAAAAACTCTGTGCTGAAGCCCCATCACCTCATCAAAGTAGTTCGTAAGTGGGGCTTCAGTGCTGATTTGTTGGATGAGTTTATGAATATACCCACTTCGGATGGTTGTTGCAAGAAGGAGCGAGACAATCTGTTAGGAAATTCCTAAGATCTTCGGTAGTTTCAAATCGGCGTAAGGATCAGTACAGGTGGGCTGAAATTTTAATATAATATAATATAATATAATATAATATAATATAATATAATATAATATAATATAATATAATATATAGAGATGATGCGCGAGGCATCCACCCACCCAAATTCCCTGGCGGCAGATGTTAAGTGGAAGAAGTACCACTATTATTACAGTTGTTTTTTGCCGCATGAGGGAGGAAACCGGAGTACCCGGAAAAAACCCTCGTGCAACGGGCGGGAAACAAACCGGAGAAAAACCCGTACATATACACTTCCCATCGCCAGGATCGAACCCGGGTCTGTACGAAGCCAGAGATGAACAGTGGGACCAGAGCGCCTATCGAATCTGACGCCACAGTGCTCGCAGCTACTCTTTACTTTGCTCGCAGCTTTACTCTTTCTTTGGAGGAAAAAACGGAGAAAGAAACTGGAGAAAAAGTGGAAACAAATATTTTGAAATAAAGTTGCGGACCGTTTGGTTTAGAGTAGAAGACTGAGCAAACGATGAAGTCGCGAAAAAAAAAACGTCCAGAAAAAACTTCGCAGGGAATAGGACTGTTTTCATCAGCCGGCAGCCGCATTAAGTATACATGACGATTGCGCTAGGACCGGTAATTAAAAAAAAAAATTACTTCTAATAAATCACCATGCACACACAAAGAAAAGGATTTTTTTTTAACTAACTTTGATGAAATATTGGGTTTATGCGTGGAGCCCATGTGTCCCGTTTTCAAACGTCATTGCTTTATAATGGTCGCGTCCGTTCTTGAGTCCTCCCAATCTCCCATGATGCAACGCAAATTATCGAGTGAGCTGTACTGGCAGCAAGGCGCATTGACAGACCTGAAAAAAAGTGGCGGCCACTCCACCATGTTCTAAACTTCGTCAAGGAAAAGCTATCAACAGTCAAACCAGGGAAGTAATTGTAATCGTTTCGCATCGATATCAGCAAGATGTATTCCCCAACAGTACCTTGAAAAGTAAGAAGGATTCATTAAAGGCTACTGCAGAATACATTGGAGTAAGTTATTCTACCGTGATGGAAGAACAACAAATTTGGCTTTGGAAGAATCTCCCTGAGCTTGACTGTTGATCCAAACAAAGTCTTTTGTAAAAGCAAAAATATGGTTCTTTTTCAGACCCATCAAATCGTGATAAGAGCCAGACGTCCTGTTTTATCTGGTAGTACTGAATAAACGTTCGTTTCCCACTTATTTTTTTCTAAAAAGTAACATATACAAAAATTTACACCCCCCCCCCCCCCTCCAATCAATCGCCACCGAACCGGTAACCACACGTTTCGGGTATTAAACACCAATAATATATTTTGTACGATTTGAAGGGAAAAAAGAAATAACTACAAAAACAGCGTCGCCTAAAAAAAAAAACGCACCCCCTCAAGCTCGTATCTCTATAAAAATTTACAACGCTGGAGGCGCACTAGTAAACAACAAGTTTTTCAGAATAAAAACCGTGAATTACAATTTGACCTGCAATCTCAGAGAACAAGAATTATATAAAATCTTCCCTGAAATTGTAGGTCTGTTTCTGATTAGATTTGTCAGAGATCTAAAACTAACGATAAGAATGAACAACTCAAGTGGTTGTTCATTAGTGTACCTGTGAATTTTCATGGAGATACACGAGTTGCCGTCGGGGGCGTCGTACACCCACACAATTAGGGGGGGGGGGCAAAATCTTTTCCAACTAGGGGACTGGGGGCGCGCTGGGGAAACGCTTTTATGAGTTTGAGACAGCTGGAAGACCCAAACTGACAATTTTTAAAAGGAAGGGCTAGTATCAGGCGTCCCGCCGTCCGCGCACAAGCCAAAATCGTGTTGATTTTTTGGGAAATTGAGAAGAGGCTGAGGGGGAAGGGGAGGGGGGGGGGGGGGG
>JAHWFP010251209.1:12346-27211 GCA_023313725.1 Lithobius niger
CCCCCTCCCGGTTTCCTCAATGGCACGACGCCCCTGGTTGCAGTGTAGTACGTTTGGAAATACAAGTTGAAAACAACGCAACCCTAGTGTTACATACACTAAGAATTTCGTAAGGATTATTATTTGCGAAATCATTTTTTTTCAAGTAAAGAACAGAAACAAGTATTCTTTCTTAACCACTTATGCCTCCAGTAGCATCGTTTATTTCAATTTTTTTTTATTAACACGAAAAACCCTTTTTTAAAGCGTAATTCGCGCCTGCTAGGGATAAAAAAAAAAGTTGGTTTTTTTTCTTCGGCTGGCATAGCACACGCCTACCAATGTACGGATTTCAGCAGCTGGCCGGTCGGCTTTCCCGCAGAGCAGTCTACAATGTTGGTTACATGCAGGGAGCTCCACTGCTGCTGGCAAAAAAAGTCGATAACAATTTTCCAGAGGACTCAAGAACCGGCGCGCGTATTATAGGGGTTGGAGAGAACCGCTCTAGAAAGAAGGACAAAGCGCCATCTAAGGTGACAATACGACAGTTATCTACCCGAAAGCGAAACCGAAAACGAAATCGTAGAGTGTGGTTACTCATTTTGACACTAGAGATCGCGCTATACAAGACGCGTGAAAACGAAGAGCTTTAAAACGAAGAGCGTCAGTCCTACAATTTTTTGTGGGCTCTTACATATTTCGAATATCGCCTTACATATTTTTAAGTTTTACGGGTTGCAACTAGAAAAAATGTACAATAAATAATTAAATAAACACATTAGCAACCACGCGTATACTTTCAACCTTTCATTTTTTACCGAAAGATGGAGCCACATTTTTCCGTTAGAACTTAGCTGCTTCCAGTTTATTGACTGATATCGATTGTAAATCGATTAAATTTGTAGCTTCAAGCAATAATTAATGCAGACTCATCATGGATGAGTTGTTTAAATTACGAAATTTGTGTATATTGCAATTCATTTGCGGAAATCGAATTATTTATCGATGTGTTTCCTTTACATCGATTACAGGGGTACCTACCTCCTCCTCCCCTTCCTTTGATTACCCCCCAATAAAATAAATCCTTGCAAAGAAATTTCAATTGACAATGACCTTATTTTTTTTGTATAAAAACTTAACGATTGACCTTTTTACAGAGGTGCTATTATTGTGTCTGGTTCTGAACGGCTTTGTATTTTGTAAATTCCTGCATTGGGGTATTTTTTTTTTTAGGTCGTTTCTTCATTTGATTTCGGTTTATTTTATTTTTTTACATTTCACTCAATCATTTGAACAAAATAAAATGAAATAACATAATGGACCGATCGAAAGAAAATATCTTCCTCCTCTTGCCTGGATTGGAGTTGAGAAGTTGGTCCATCATAATACCCCCCCCTGTGGGCACCCCTGACTATTGAATGAAAACCTCAGTTCTTTCATAATCTAAAAATCAGCGGCACTCGGCCCGTAATCAGTGTAGTCAAGAATGTAAACATGTTTGGTGTAGTCTTGGTGTAGTCCATAAAAATCAAAACTTGAATAACAGAATAATACTGGAAAAAAACAGACTAAAATTATGCCCATAAACCTGGACTAAACCAGGATAGAGCGAGTCCACCATCGGATTAGATACGATAGGAATTAAATTAATTTCTAAATTTAGAATTGGAATTTAATTTCTAAAACAAAATTTAGAATTTAAATTCTAAATTCTTAAACTCAAAATTTAAATTCTTACATTCTAAGTTTAAATTCTGAATTCTAAAGAAATTAAATTCTATACCTGAGCATTGCTGCGATCACAACACCCCACTGTTGTATGCAAGCTCTTAGCGATGATCTCGCTCACACTTTGGTAGTAATAATGTGGAAATTCTATTTTTGAATACCAAAGGTTACGTATTTGTTAATAATTTTTTTTTAAAACATTGCTTTATCTGAAGCAAAGTTATGCGAGTGTAGATAAACAGGTACAATTTTGAATGCTTTAGAATCAGAAAGAATTGTTGTAAGGGAAGGAAAAACAGGAGAATCCTACCGGGAGCCTAAGAAAGACAGAATAGATTCCATAGTGGCTGAAGAACAGCCAGTACGTGTTCAGCACAAGCTAACAGGAACTTTGCCAGGATAACCTTTCCGAAACATAATGACACAAACCAGTACATTTTTTGAAAACAAAAACTAATTATCCTAACGTTCAAGGTAAGGTAGCTGAAGAGAGATCAAAATGGGAAAGGACTACGAACAAGTTTTCTGGTAAGGTTTTAGATATCACGACATGCCTAGTCTTGGTGAAAGTCGTTTTTCGTTTAACGTGTTTACTTTACACCACGGTAGATAAGCCTTACAGCCGTATTCCAGAAATCCCCTCAAGTGTGAGTGTGAGAGGGCAAATGTGAGTTCAAAAATCTAAGTTAAGGGTCAATAATTTTAGTACAGCCACAGAAGCGAATGTGAGTGTCCTGACATCTGAGGGTATTTCTATAGATGCGTTTTGATCCTTACACTCGCATTTAGCCCCACTCACACTTGTTGTGGATTTCTGGAATACGCCTGTTAGACTAGTGCAGGCATGCGTCTGTTATTACTACTTGGCTAAACAACTTTACTGAAAAACGGCAACACGCTAACCCTCCATAACCCTCTGTTTTCCATGCTCCCTCCCCCCCTCCCACAATCAGCGCTGGAGCAAGGGGGGGGGGGCAAAGGGGGCAGCCGTCCCAGGCGCCGAAAATGCTGCCTCCCTCCCCAAAAAAAAAAAATAAAAATTGGAAGAAAAAAATGGAACTTTAGTACATGCTCTTTTGACGAAGCCTAGCCTAAATACCTAGTCTTGAAAAATTATTTTGTGCGTTACCGCGGTAGTTTATCATTAAGGTATCACCAGCTAATCACCAGGTATCATCGTTTCAGTGATAATCGAAAAAGAGACGACTTGACTGCAGAATACTGAAAAAATTAAACAACAAAAAAAGATGTTGAGCATGAGTGAGGTGTTTTTGAATTTATTTGATTTAATTTGATAGTTTGTTTATGATCGTCATTGGACTTAACTGCATCAAAAATACAATATTCGATAATTTTAACACGACAAAATGAACACACATATTATTCCTTCTTTGTTAATGCGTCGAAGTTTTTGAAAACTGCACTCTTATTTGATAAATGTGTACTGAAAAATGGCGTAATAAACTATAAAACAACCCCTTTTCATGAGCAGTGTTTTTTTTTGTTTTTTTTTTTGTTTTTTTTAGTTTGCATTAGTTTAATTTCAGTTACGCATCGAATGGCTAAATACAGCAACAAAGTTTCACGCGGATTAAACACCACAGGCACTTTTGTGGCACATAAAACCTTACAGAAAATCTTCTTCTTAGGTTCAGTTAGTTATACCTTACCTTAAAACATCAAACGAGTTCGTTTTTGTTTTCTAATTCATGATACTTTGGCATACAATGTTGTTCTTCTGCATGCTTTGTTTGTGGTGTAAACAAAAACTGGGTTTCGTCACTTCGCTCATTCACTGCAAATTCGTCCGTTGTTAGCTGGTTTGTCGGTATAGTTCTTTTTCAGCGACATTTGCCTTTATCCGTAATTAAAAAACGAAAGCAACATACGCAACGAAAACCGGTGTAAAATCGAGGTGTTTTATTTTTGCAGTATTCGCTTGAGACTGGCACTGACTATACGATTTTAATGATAGGTACTAAAACCACTTTTCCTATTCATTTTCGCCATTGTTAGCACGATAGTAAAACTCAATGCGACGTCGTTTTTGTTGACTCATTTGTGGCTTAATTGAAAAAAAAATTCAGTAATTCAGACAGTTTCTAATTGAGTACACAAATTTCCTGTCTACGATAATCCTTTCCGCGATTTATTGGTTCAACAGGTTTTAATAAATCTTGGTATGCGTGTTGACCGAGGAGCACAAGGCGCATAATTGTCCTTGTTTGATTTGAAAATATTCATAATATCTAGAAACACGCTAGTGTATCGCCGTCAAGTGGATGGGATTCAATAGTCAGAGATTAATTGTTGTCGGTACACTAGCAGACTGTACCCCATGCCGAATCAGGTGTGTTGGGTCCAGTAACGAAGAAAACCGCAACATTAAAGTGTGGGAACGTGTCCTTTATGGAGAAAAAGTGCCTTCAATAACGTTGATTTGTGTTACCAGCTAGCTAAGGACATGGTTCCTACGTTAATTGTCGTAGGGTTTAAAGACACGTCTACAGCAAGTTAGGGAAGCATACATGTAAAGAGCCGAATGGGGAAAACATCGCGGGGAACCGTACTTTTTTTCAGCAGGCTGCCACAGTAGGTATACACGACGATTGTGCTAGCGCCAGTAAATCAAAAAAATAACTTCTAATAAATCAGCACACACACACAAAAAAAGAATATGTAATAGATATCCGTGACTACTCGTCAATTTATTACCGTCGATAATTGCTCTTGTGCGAGAGCAGCGCAGTTCAATTCGAGGGGGTAGGGGGAAACGACACGAGTGTAAAGCACGAGAGCAATTATCGAAGGTAACTGCCGAGTAGTCACGGATATGTGTTTTAATGGTAAGGTGTGACGTCAAGCTGACTTCCCGACTTATTTGTGTTTTCAAAGATTTTTGTTTGTACATTTCATTTGTGAATCACAGTGAATTTGAGAATTTTTACATGCGACTTATGTAAACACCTGAATGTAAGATTCCTGGTTAGAAGCTTCCTGTGTACGAAATCAGAACGAAGGGGAGAGACGTTCCGTTACTGATGTTTGTGTTTTAAGGTAAAACTGTATTTTTTTCTACTTTAATAGTTCAATAAAGATACGAGTTAAAAATACGATATTCGCTATGAGTTAAAATGCGCTATGAGTCTCGTGGATTTTTAGATGTATTTCAAAGTGTCAGTAGCCCTGTTTTCGGATCGTAACCCGGACAAAAGGTTCTGGGTTAGGCTTAGCTTGGGAGATTTTTTTCCCGCGTTGTTACCATGAAAAATGTCTCCATCTCAAATGCTCCTGGTTACACTGGTTTTGCAAATGGGTATACTGTCTGTACTTGTATAGTTGGTCATGGTGGATGAGGGGTTGTGTAAACCCCGTAAAAAGTGTTAGATTATCGAAAAAGTGTGGGTTATCAAAATTAACCCACGGTGACGTGTGTGGGTTTTCAGATTAACCGTATATAAACGACTACACTTTTAGCCACAGATTAAAGAACTCTCCCTCTCACAGATACGTCACTCGTACCTCAGCCAGCGCTTCAAAAATGAGGCCTCGTTTCAGCAACGCGTCGGCGCGATGACTCATCTTCTCGCACTTTATTCGCCAGATGTCACTAGCAGATAGCGAAACTGAAACGCAAAAACTATCTAAACCTACTTCCGCTACGGTAGCGTTATGAAAACCACAGCGCATGCGTGCGTATATTCTGCGACAATCGTTCTAATTATACCGCGTCCTCGCGGGCGATCGCTGCGCCTGCTGGCGAATCTAGTGCGAAGTATGACTCAGTAGAAAAGAAAACGAGGTACCACTTAGCGCGCCAGTGTCGTTTCTGTAAGCAGAGATCTGTTTAATCTGTGCTTTTAGCATTGGGGTGTATTAGCGTGACGTCACCACCGTGCATTAAATTGTTTTAAACTAACGTTGACGAAATAATGGAATAACGCGTGGAGATGACTCCCAAAGTGATTATTGATTTTCAAACGTCATTGCTTTCGGAGTTAGCGAGATTCACGTAGAAAGAAGGACACAGCGCCATCTAAGGTGACAATAAGGCAGTTGCCTACCAGAAAGCGAAACCGAAAATGAAATCGTAGAGTGTAGTTACTCATTTTGACACTAGAGATCGCGCTAGACAAGACGCGTTAAATTGTCGCAACAGCGCTTTAAAACGAAGAGCGTCAGTCCTACAATTTTGTGTGGGCTCTTACATATTTCGAATTTCGCATTACATGTTTATAAGTTTTAGGGGATACAATTTTACAAAATTTATTATAAATATTTAAAAAAGCACATTAACACCCACGCGTACGCCTTCAACCTTTTATTTTCTACCGACAGATGGAACCACATCTTTCCGTTAGAACTCAGCTGCTTTAAGTTTATCGATTGATTTCGATAGTAAATCGATTAAATTCGTAGCTTCAAGCAATAATTAATACAGAATCGTCATGGATGAGTTGTTTAAATTGCGAAATTTGTTGTTTATATTGTATTTCATTTGCGGAAATCAAATATCAACGTGTTTCCTTTACATCGATGCAGGGGTGCCTATCCTCCCCCGAACCACCCACTCCCCGCCTGAGTAACCGCGGAGTTCCTCAATAAAATAAACCCCCCTAACAAAAAAGTTACAATTGAGAATGACTTGTATTTTTATTGAGTAATAACAGTACGATTGACCTTTTTACAGGGGTGATATTATTATGTTTGGGTCTGGACGGTTTTGCATTTTGTAAATTCCATCGTTGGGGGAAATTTTCTATCATCATTTGATTTCAGTTTATTTTATTTTTTCACATTTCATTCAATCGTTTAATAAAATAAAATGAAATAAAATCTGGAAACAATCTAAAAAACATCCGCCCCTACCCCCAGATTGTAGTTAAAGGCGCCCTTCACCTTTTCGACTACTAGATGCAGCACGAAGATGCTTTCGATCAATATAAAGAAAATAGCGGTAAATAAAAAAAAAAAAAAAAGGAACAACACTTCGCAGCAGCGCCACGAATTTTCATAATTAAAACGAGGTCACGTGACCACATCAGCCTATTGGATGACGGAGAATCTGGAACGTGGATGCTGTGTTTAGAATATGGGGAACGCTATCGAAATGGTGATCTGACACTTTCAACAAGTTGCTTCTCACGACCCCCCCCCCCTCCCCCGTGGGTATCCCTGAATTATTCTACTGAATGAAAACCGCACACTTGGTTCATAATCTAAAAATCAGATGCACTCAATCCCTAATCAGCGCAGTCAAGAATTTGTAGGCGAGTCAAAACGTCGGATTTGAACCGAAAGGAATTAAATTAAATTCTAGAATTCGAATTCGAATTTGACTCCTAAAAGAAAATTAGAATATAAATTCTAAACAAATTAAATTGTAAATGTTAACGCTGCTGCGATGATGAGACCTCACTGTCTGTGAGATCATCGCGAGATCTTAGCGATGATTTCTCCCGCACTTATCGTAGTACTATAATGTGGATATTCTAATTTTGATTGCTCTCCTCGCTACCGGAGATTACGACGGTATTTTAAAAATATTTTTTTTTACAGCCTTACGTTATCTGAAGCTAAGTTATGCTCGTGTACACCAATAGGCGTAATTTTAAACCATATTCGACGTATTAGAATGAGAAAGAATTCTAGGATGAGGAAGGAAAAACCAACACAGGTACCTACCGGAAGCCTAACATTGGGCGCCTTTGATAACTACCAATCCAATCTCAACTTAAATCAACCATCTGGAGGCAGTTTGGTACCGTTAACATACAGAATGCCCATGAGCAAACTTCGCTCTGCCTCCACACTGGATGAGTTTCGTTGAGTTTGGCTTGGGGTTTTCGAAGGCCCTGAAAAACAGAAAAGTTCCTATGGTTGCTGAAGAGCCTGTTAGTCTGTGACTTTACCCTGTTCAGCACTCACTGACAGGGACTAGGCCAGGAAAGCCATTTGGCCACTGACCCGCTCAGCTATTTCACGTTCCTAGGCACTACTTAGCCACGATATCGCTCCATTATAATGTCTGCGGCCATGCCGTGCTGGAAATGGCAGTTCTCGTCAGATCATCGAAGGTAAGCCGCATTGGGCCCGATTGATACTTGGGTGGGTGACTGCCTGGGAATCCATTCCGGGTGCTGCAGACATAGGGTCTTAGGGGTTCGTCGGGCATACGACCAGGTGGGGTTATAACGCTCGCTACAAAACCCTTTAAACCTTGATAACACAAACAGTGCATGATTTGAAAACAAAAACGTTTAAAGTAAGGTAGCTGAACAGAGATCAAAGGATGAAAGGATCAGGAACAAGACTTTCTGGTAGGTTTTTAGATATCACGACTTGCTTAGGCATGGAGACCTTACTTCCGTGTTCTGCTGAGTTTTTTTTAACGTTTTTACTTTAGATAAGCCATGGTAGATAAGCCTTTATACTAATTTGGGCATGCGTGTGTTATTGCTTCTGTGATAAACAACATTGCTAACAACATTGCTAAAGGCTGTGAAAAAAAATGGAAATTGAGACGTCTCGAATGCTAATTATGACGTTTGTGTTTGGATTAGACGTTAATGAGTGCTAAATTTCCGGCTGTCAGTGGATTTTGGTCGAACTCAAAGAACGTTTGGTGACTATTCATTCTTTCGTCGGGGTTCCAAGGAAAAAAAGTGAGGAAGTCACGTCGAAACAAATTTGCTCCTTGAATATTCATAGCCACAGTATGATGGTTCAAGTTATGCTGAAGTGATGAACTATGGGTGCTGTTTTAATGAACTTAATCCGTTGTTTAATTCTAGCTCTGTTGTATGTTATCCGTTTTGGAGGTTTTTTCAGCCCCATGATACCGTGTGCTGTTTGAAACCACTCCCGGCCACGTTTCGTTCAAAAAACGGTGAAGTTATTTCTACATGCTATTTACAATTTTGAAGAATAGAAAGACGTAAAACTGAAGAATGGTAAAGCAATGAAAATAATTAACCCAGAGCGTTATTAATGCTAACTCTTTCGTCTGTTTATGGTTGAACGCTTTTATTCCTAAACTTTGTTGGTCAAAAAATGTCATGTGTAAGGATTTAAGTTTGTTAATAAATCGTATATTTCCTTGTTAGTGAGTAACCTGGGCTGGTTATCACTTTTTGAAGTACAAAAATTATAATCTTTTGAGGGGATTAAGTTCACTGCAATTATAATCTGTTTGAGGAGGGTTAAGTTAGTGTCCTCCCACAGACCGTGTTGTCATCCCAAAAATTGAACTCTGGGCCTCTCCTTCCGTTTGCCCCCCGCCCCCACCCTCTCCCACATAAACGAGAATCAACCCTAGACATAGCCATAGCGGTAATTGTGCGAGTGTTACGTTTATACGTTGACATCCATCCGTTTCCTTCTCCCCCCCCCCCCCTCCAAGTCCAAGCCTTTATATCCTTTAAGTGGCAATCGAAAAGAGACGACTTGATGCAGAATTCTGCAAAATTAAACAACAAAAAAGTCCGTAAGCGTGTGTGAGGCATATATGGATTTCTTTGATTTAATTTGATAGTTCGTTCATGGTCGTAATTGGATTTAACCTTTAGCAGCATCAAAAATGCATTATTTGATAACCTTAACACGATGAAACAAATCAACACATTATTCCTTCTTTGTTAAGGCATCGAAATTTTCGAAAATTGCAGTTTTATTTTATCACCACTGTGTGCTGAAACGTGGCGTAATACGCCATTAAATAACCATTGCTTCCCTTTTTTAATGAGCAGTGTTTTTTTATTTATTTTTTATTTGCATTTGTTTAATTACAGTTACGCAGGGAATGGCTGAATACAACAGTAAGGTTTCACGTGGACCAAACACCACAGGAACTGTATGGCGCCTAAAACCTTACAGAAAATCTTCTAACTTAAAACAAGTTAAGACCTAACTCTCATAGTGTATTGTGAATTTGTCCTATCCTCAGAAATAGGATGTCCAGTTATTACTTTATGTACGCTGGTTATATAAACGGGCTACTTTTTTTTCGGTTATTAGTAGGTCTTTCTAGCATTCTTAGTAGTATAACGGTCACAAATGTGAATATTGTTTCTTTAAGCTTTGAGTGTATTAGAAATAAGGTCATTCCCTCCCCCCCCCCCTTCCCCTGGATGCACCTCTGAACCAAACATAACCTAATCTAACATAACGTAACCGAAGTACATGCCTGTGAATGTTAAAATATCGGTAAAAAAAAATAAGACCTGCTGGTAACATAACTGAAAAACCCAAACTGCACACACTGCCATTAAAATTATTTAGTCCCAGGTCATTTTTTTTGGTGGGGGGGGGGGGGGTTCCCCCAGCTTGCTTCCTCCCCCACCCCTCCCCGGTGTGCCACTGAACCGACCGAAACGAAACGTAACAACATAACCGAAATACGTGCCTGTAAACGTAGAAATGTCGGTAAAAAGGGAAAAAAAGCTGGTCGTGACATTACAACCCAAATTACATAAACTACACTGGGAATTATTTTGTTCCAAGTCTATGGGAAGAAGTTTCCGTACTATTGAAAGAGTGATCACGAGAGCGACTTTCCTTTATTTCGGTGCATGTTGGTCATTTTGCAAGGTACTGTCTGACTGTAGCGCTATCTGCGATTCATGTAGTGGCGAATCGTGAACTAAAAATCTAAAGGCCAAATCGAAACTTAAAAAGCGAATGTTCGTTCGTTCGCATTACACGAACCTATAGTATTGTGAATTTAAATTCACAATACAATATGAATTTAAATTCACAATGCAAAATTAATTTTAATTCACAATGCAAAATTAATTTAAATTCACAATACAAAAAAAACAAGCTCAGTAATTCAGACTGTTACTTATCAATGACACGGATTTCTAGTCTACGATAATACTTTCCACGTATTATTGGTTCAACCATAGGAGTTGAGTTGTGTTTGGGTGGATGAGCAACTCCTAGCTCAAATGCAAAGCCGAAGTGCGTAGTCTTCGATGGCAAGCGTGACTCACGAATGTACCCAGAATACAAAGCGCGTCTGCTACTTCCGCCTAACCAAGCCGCCATGAGGTATTCGCGGTTAATTCTCTGTCGCTCCTTCTTTGGGTTGATCCGCTCGTAGACGAATGGAATTCCCCCATAGGCGGTGGAATTTTCTGTGAAATACGCCCTGTACTACGTTGTTTATGATGTATCAAATGTAGGTAAGATAAGAGATTGTTATATTGCCAGGCGCTAGGTGCCATTGTATTTTGTAACAAAGTTTGACAGTTGAACAAAACTTACGAAACCTTAACGCGAGATTGTTGGGGAAGTAAATATCGTATTTTTGTAACACACGAGACGGGGGCTTATGAATGCATGACATTTGCAAGAAAACCGGTGTAGAATGAGTCATCTTCTTGTGACAACAGTAAGTTTAACCAAGTTAAAATGTCGTAGTAGCAGAAAAATTGAAAAAAATTACTAAATCTAATTTAGTACCGTTATACCAGTTTAGTACCGCATTATACTAAGCATCGTCTGCTTTCTCCGCCATGTTGAAAGATGGTTTAGGGGGATTAAACCTAGTGCGTTGGGTGTAAATTTCCGATCACACGGCCGCGAGTGCCGATTGGCGTGGTGGTACGTCCTTTGACGCCGCGCTCTTAAACTTCCGGTTTAGTCAAGTTGCGTATCCATCCAAACACAACTCAACTCCGATAGTTCAACAGGTTTTAATAAACCTTGGGTATGCGTGTTAACCGAGCACAGCAAGGAATCCTTGTTTGATTTTAAAATATTCAAAATATCTAGACACACGCTAGTGTGTCGCGACCAAATCTACAAGATTTAATTTTTGTCAGCGCTTAAAATAATGTTGTCGGATGTAAAAAGGTTGTTCAGTTGGAGACAGTCTTTTAACTGTAACAAGCTTATAGATGGTTTCATCCAACTGGTAAAAAATTCTCATGCGGTAGAATCATTGCAAATCTTTGGAACCAGGTTTTCTGGGCCCAATAACGAAGAAAACCTCAACATTACAATGCGGGAATGTGTCCTTTATGGAGAAAAAGTGCCCTCAATAACGTTGATTTGTGTTACTAGCTAGCTAGCTAAGGACACGGTTCCAATGCTAATTCTCATAGGGTTTAAAAACACGTCTACAGCAAGTTAGGGAAAGTTGGCAAATCTAAAATTTGGCATACACGTAAAGAGTCGTACTATATAAGTGGCGTTATAAGTTGAGTAGGAATGACGTCATAAATCTGTGAAATCAGATTCGTTTTCCTAAACGGCAGCCAACCCCTTCTGTATTTATACGCCTAAACAGCACAATGTGTCGAACTTTCCCAACACGTGCCTATACTTCTCCTAAGGGCATTGCTTGTGATGTCAGGGTTTCTCAACTCTTATCGTACGACGAGCACGAGCTCCTTACTGCCTACTCATAACGTCTTACGTAACATATCTCTCGGTCTGCCTTCTACAGATTCAATCTGCAAAGTAAAGTTCAACGTTGTTGTGACCAAAGTTTCGATGAACGTGAGCACTTACCTCGATTTTAATTAAGAACTCCGTTCACGAGTGGGAGACATTTTCCCCTCAGTAGAAAGGTGCGTGGGTTGTCTGGAGATGTACCGAATACGAAGAAAAAAATTAAATAAGTTGGGGGGAAAAAAATAACCAACCGAAAAATCCCAGTTGATAAGGTCGGCGAAGAAAAGAAAATAATAATAATGAAAAATTTAAAACCACATGTAATTCAGCTCCTACCAAACAAGAAAACCGGCTCGTGCGGCAATTGAATTACGGGTCAAAAAACAGGATGCGATCGTAATTTGTTTTCGAAAAAAGTGTCGCTGAGGTTCGAAATTTAATAAATGATGCTACGCAGCCTTGGAAACCGATGAGTGTTTAGTTTTTAAGGTAAGATTTGTGATTTTTTGGGGGTTATAGAATGTGACGTCAGAGCCCAGACATGAACGAAAGCCAACTCACAACGTTCTTTTATCTATCTCCCCCACAAAATAGTCCCTTCGGCTCCAGTGTCGGATTGGGCCGCTCGGGAACCCGGGGATCCCCGGGGAGGCCCCCGCTCTAAGAGTTTTTTGTTTAAAAAAAATTATTTTTTGACATAATTTGAAATGAATCCTTATGAAAATTGCATCTCAGAAGTTGCAGGAAAATGTTTCAGATTCACTCTAATTAGCTTTATTATTTCTTTCTACCTTACCTGACTCCGAATCTGACAACACCCCCCCACACACAGGCACTACAGGAGACTTTTATTACCAAAAAATATTTTGACGAAATATTTGAAATGAATGCCCACGAAAACTGAATTTCTAAAAGGAAAACATTTCAAATTCACACAGATTTCAATACTCTAGCTTGTGGCAATTCCCCTACTCCCTCCCCCCAATCGTGGACATTTCGTTCACGAACATAATCGTCCCTGGACAATTCCTCCCAGGTTTCGCCCCTAATTTTTTTTTAACAATTTGGTTACCACGCAGCAGTTAACAAACAGGATAGTCCGGTGGTCCTAAGGGTTAAGGTGGCCCTGAGGTAACACGATCATCTCATGTTTAAGAGGTTCCGAATCCGGCCCTGATGTCAGCCACCGCTAGCATCTTCGGGAAGAGAAGGGCCCTGTGATGCCTCGTGCTCATGTCGATTGTGGCATGTCAAAGAACCTAGGAATTTCTGATTGAATTTACCTAGCAAAATTGTCCCTCCCGCCTGCTGGCATCATGGCTTCGACTGAGAGCGCGTCTAACCTCCAAAGAGCCCATTGCTCCTAGTAGTCGGCTATCGGACAAGTAGAAGTAAGGTAAAAGTACGAAGGTATTAAAAAAAACCACTCAAAGGAAAGTAGGTACAATACCGATGACCTGGGCTAAATATGACGACGGGGGATTATCAGATATTTTATTACTGTAACATTAGTAAAAACAAAAATGGATTACGAATTGTGCTGGTTTACCGACTGCAAATACGGAAACACTCCTAAAGCCACGTACCGTTAAAGGAAGAATGATTTCTTAATAATACCACAAGTTCGAAAGGTAACCAGAGATTGCATCTTACTTCTTGTTCTAAGCTTAAATGCGCCTTTTCACCATTTCATCTCCTAGATGCAGCACCGTCGAATCTTCGAGCAATGTAAAGAAAATGCCGGTAAATTAAAAATTGAACAACACTACTTGCAGTAGCGCCGCGATTTTCATAATTAAAACAAGATCACGTGACCCCCTCCAGCCTTGGATGACGGAGAATCTGGAACGTGGATGCTGTGTTTAGAATAAGGGCAATGCTTTCGAATGGTGAACACGTCCGTTTTTCATTGAAAATTCTCGATGACGTGGTGTAAAATGAACACGGATCAAGTATGGTCGCCCTGTGGTCGCCTGTACGCTGCTCGGTATCCCTGTGGCCACGGCGACTGTCTGGCCGCCGCGACCAAGTGCACGTTGATACATATACCGCCGTAAACATTCTCGTTGGCCGCAGCGACCTGGCCGCGCGGATTGGTTGCCGTGTGCGTTGGAGCCCTAAGCGGGCCCCAGGCGGTTGTTGTGGTTACTAGCGCTTGGCTAATCCTTAGGCCACCCGCGTACTGAGCGGCCAGATCGCGCGGCTAGTGGTCGTCGCGGCCAAAAACGGCGACGTGCCGCGCGGCCACGTCCGTTTTTCATTGATAATTCTCGATCACGTGGTGAAAAATGAACACAGAGCAAGTATGGAGCCCAGGATCCAAGTGGCCGCGGCGACTGTCTGACCGCCGCGACTAATTGCACGTTGCTACATATACCTGGCCATGCGGCTTTGCCACTGTGTGCGCGGGGGCCCTTAGTGTAGAGGTGGATGCAGGTCGGCTAAACCGCGGTTCGATGCGGTTTGAGTTGGTTGTGGGTCGGGCCGGTTCTAAAAAAAATATTTACTGCGGTTTGCGGGTAGCTGCGGATATAAAAAAAAATAAAATTACGAGCCGTTTCGGGTAAACCACGGGGAAACCGCAGCTAAAATAAATATCCACTGATAACCGCGTGTCATAGAAAATGCGAAACGATAGCTATTTGCTTTTTTCCCCTTGATTTACTTTCATCACTAGGTGGACGCAAGACCCGATAGTAGAAACTGCAAGACCCGAAAGTAGAAACTGCAAGACCCGAAAGTAGAAACTGCAAGACC
>JAHWFP010251210.1:0-24153 GCA_023313725.1 Lithobius niger
TAATTACTAATTCATGATTGGAAAAACACCCGGCTACAATTAGAGACTGGCTACTACTAATTCATTATTGGGAAAACACCCGGCTACAATTAGAGACCGGCTACAATTAAAGATCCGACCACAAATAGAGCATTTACGGTAGGCTATAGGTTGTAACCTACTGAAAAATATCATTCGCGTCATGATTAGTTCACGCACGCAGCAGTTCGGCATGCAAAGCGTTGAAACTACCTTGAAGCGCAAACGAAGATAGTTCACTCCAGGGGCGTGCGGTGGGGAGCAGGGGGGCATTGCCCCTGCCCTTTTCGGAAAAATTACCCTTTTTGCCCTTTTTGTAAAAACAATATCCTGTATTTTGCTTCAGTTTCTGAACCGATACCGATAAATGGTAGCGCTGCAGCCAGAGAAAGAGACTAAAAAGGGCAAAAAGAAGGCCAGGAAAGGAATGGGGCACAAAGAGGTAACAAAGATAGTGACAAGCTTAAAAAAAAGGGCAAAAAACAAGATAGAGACTGACAAGCCTAAAAAAAAGAAGACTGGGCCAAAAAAAAAAAACTTATCAGACCGCTGCGTTTCTTTCAACACGAATGGGTTGCTGCCGAGACTCAAGGCAAGAAGGCAGATTTAAATGTCAGTCTCGCGCCCGTAACCAGACAAGGGTTCGGTAGAAAAGCATAAGGGCTCGTTTATGCAACGAGACCTTCTCGCTCGCCGAAAGCTATTTGCTAGGCAACCGTTATTTATTTACGATTAATTTCCCGTTTCTATTAAATGATTGCGGAAATACACAACAAATTAAATATATTATAAATAACAACACGGACAAAGAACAAAGTGCAACAGTCATTTTAAACATTGCTACAACATTGTTGCCATTTCACCCTATTTCCAAAATTTGCTATTCTCGCTGAAAAAACAGCTTCTATCAGTGATCAAACGACGGTAGAATAAATAGCTGCTCGCAGCGAGAATTCAAAATCCAACATGGCGTCCATTTCGGAGTTATCGATTCGAAGCCAAACCTTCGAATACCGGCATTCAGAAATCTGTCCGTCGTCGCGTACTGCAGTAAAAATTGTTTTCTTGTTGTCATAAATCGACGCTGTCATGTTGCAAGCATCGTACGTCGTGTCGCGAGGCACGAGGAGAAAATTTGCGTCCGCGTTGTTGCCATGGTTACTACGTATAGACAACTTGAAAGCCGCATTCATCGACAAAGGCGAGAAGCAGCCAGCAGATTTAGTATTGACCAAATAAAAACTAGTAAGCGAGAAAATTGTCCTTGGGTAAACGCGCCCTAACAACGCAAAACGGGAGGATTTTAGCAACAATAACCTTGATTATTGCTAAACTCACGAAGCAAACCGAAGATAGGCAACCTATGTTTCTCATGCGACGGAACCACCGTACGCACTCCCGTTTGAAGCTGTTCCCAAGAGGTATAGTGACCAAGCTTTGCATGATAGAGAAGTCCACCTCTTACGCTCAAACGACAAAGGCATGCCGTTGTATGGTTGCCGTGGATTAACATAAACACTGGGTAAATACGTCATCAAGAAAAAGCCCTAATTGGTTACGAAAATAATCCAGCAAAGTCCATTCAAATAAAGAAATAATGAACGTATATAAATCGAATTAACAACAACACAAAATTACAAAACAATTTTAAGGCGCCGCTTCACCATTTCGATAGCGTTGCCCATGTTCTAAACGCAGCATACACGTTCCAGATTCTCCGTTTTCCGATAGGCTGATGTGGGTCACGTGATCTCGTTTTAGTGACGAAAATTCGCGGCGCTGCTGCAAAGTGTTGTTCATTTTTTAAAATTTACCGCCAATTTCTTTATATTGCTCGAAGTTTCTACGGTGCTGCATTTAGGCGTTGAAAAGATGAAAAGACGCCTTTAATTATGAAAGACAAAAACGAGATACAAAGATCACAGCCAACCTCAGCCATTCCCCAAGGCCAAGGCCAATCGGGTGCAAGACAGGAGTGGGGTCAGTTCAGTACGCCAGCTTTAAGAAGGATACTCACGGCAACTGTTCAAAACCTGCCGAAAAGGGGCGACACACGCTAATTCTCACAGTGGCTGGTGAATTGGGGCCTATTAATGATGGTATGGTAAAATAAGAATCGTGTGATGACGAACAAACTAATATGGAGCAGGGAAGCGAAACCCGCAGTTGCTTTCCCAGACGGCCTTGTGCGAACGGGCGGAATATGAAGCGAGATTTAAACATGGATACTCGCCTGGTGTAAGCTGGTTTAATCGGGAGCTTATATATGCTTACCCGTAGGACGTGTAAGCATTTATAAGCTCCTTGTTGCACCAGAAATGTATGAATCTGAGGGAGAAGAAGCAGAGAATAATTGAATGTGGTCGGGCTGTAGAATTTACGAACCCTAACTGTGGTTACTCCTAGTCATACCCGTGGTTAACGGTTTATTCACATCTATATATATATATATATTTCGCTTAGGAGCAGACTTAATGATGATGGTGAGGGATCATGACGTCCGGCCAGAAGCGAGCAGGCGAGCAGTCTATGCATTCCATGGCGGGGAGAGGGTGGGGGGAACACGTTGCAGTGGAGGTCGTGAGGAGCTGGCTGTTTGCTCGAACGGCGTATATTACGCCGGGGTCAGCTAGTGTAATGTTAAATAGATTGCCTGCCTACAATAATAAGCTAGTAACTTTTAAGTATACAATGGGGATGACGGGCTCTAACGAATTCCCAACAATTTTAGTCAAAAGGGACTCTTACTGCAGCTAGTTGCACCCTCGACAAAATCAGAGAAGTAGGTGTCGAATACATCGAGTGATGGCGCCAGGAGTGGGCTGGGGTGGGCCATGACTCCACCGAATATTTCACGCTCCCCCCTCCCCCCTCCCTCACAGCCGGTCCGCCGAAACCCCAAAACTCAGGTCACCACCAGAAAATAAAATAATTAAAAAAAAATTGCAGGCTAAACTTGAAATCAAATGAATTATCAGAACTTTTATTTAAAAAAAAATCTATTTCATATATATGTTTTTTTGCGACTTTTTTAGCCTAATTTATATTGTTAATGTATGGGCCTATTTTGCAAATAAATTGTGTTGCATTGAACCTTAGATTACGTTCAGGTTGAATTAAAAGGAATAAAAGTGTGTAATGTGGTTGCCTTGAAAAAAATTCTTGGCCCACTCTGTTTTTGTAGATGTGGCCCTGTCGGCCCCCCCCCCCCCCCCAAACAATGCAGTCTTGACGCCGTCTCTGAATACATCAAAGAATATGGGATTTTGGAGCAGGATAATAACGTCATCATTCTAGATTACAAATTACACATCTTTATTGTTAATGCAATTTATATAAATTAAGAGCAAGGCTATTCAATCTTGGAATTGACCATCAGAATCATGCTGATGGTACCACCGTGCTAGTTCCAAAACCCGGGTACCAGACTAAATCTACGAAGTCACAAGTCATCGGGGCAATTGGCTTAGTATACCGGCATCATGTCGGTTGATGTAAGACGTCAGTTGTCGGCTAGGCCAAGGAGATTCTTATGGTGACGAGTCGTAACAATATGTCATATTTACCCCTGGTTATAATAATTGTTATCTGGTTGCTCGATAGTTAGGGCTTCGTCGGGCCGATGACCAGGAGTGGTTAACGCTCGCTGAAATCCTTTAAACCCTTTGATAGGTGACTGCCCTTAATGGGTACAAAGTAATTGACGCTTTTTACGGTGATCGCCACACGCAGCTTTGTGGTAGGAGAAGCCTGGTCAAAGTGGATATAGTTTGTTTAAAAGCCTGCTGTGGCAGGACTGTAAGACTTAGCAAAACTTTGATAACTGGTAACGATTTAAGAAACATTTGTTTTTCAGGAAAAAAATTGGCCATTAGCGTTGTTACAGTATTAAGTTTTAAAATTCAGTTTTGTAAAACGTTGCATTTATCCACTTTGCCCCGGGTACCAGGGAAAGGGGATACTACCTGGGGCAAAGTGGATATGCATTAAAAACAGTGTTTATAGCTCAACAAAAGAATGAAAATCGTGCCACAAAAGTTTTTAGCCTCTTCAATAGCTACTTTCAGTACATTATCCTTGAACTTCAGTCCGTTATCCGTGAGCTTTATTTACATAATTACGCACCATTCTAAAACAGAAAACAACCAAATTCCGCATAAGTAAAAAGTCTCTTTCCTTGATAACCTTGACTGAATGACCTAGACTGGATGACCTAGACTGAAAGCGCTAACAATATGTATCCACTTTGTCCCATGCACGTGTTATCCGCTTTGCCCAACTGTGCACCTTCATCCTGTTTTACTTCGCCCTTAAACTATGCTTAAATGTTCAAACTAAATTATAGTACTACTTTATTCTTCAAGAATTCTTCTTCAAAATGACACCACAATTATCTTTCGGTGACGCATAGTTTTGAAGATACCACACATTTCCCTCGTTGACGAATATTTTTTCAAGCTGCACTGAAAGCTGAAAGACGTGCCACACACTAATCCCTCTACTGTCAAAATACCAAACTAACGTGACGTCACTAATAAAGTAGTGCTGCCGCTAAGAAAAAAATCAACAGCGCTCTAGCAGCGGTGGTTTTCTTGTAATGCCCATCATCCACTTTGCCCCAGCTTCCCCTACATTTATTGATATTCAGAATTAAATATTTTTAACATATATATGTTTTAGTCTAGATCCTTCTCTACATTTGATTTTGGAGACAAAGTATGCTTTGCGGTTCGATACCATCTTTAACTTTTCTATTCACTTGTACCTATTTTTACGGTAAAGTTAAGTCAGTTTTCTGCAACACCCCGAAGCATTCAATGCGGATTTGCCACATTGAATTCCTGCCGACGCAAATAGCTCGATTGGCATTTTGGAAATCCAATTTTAGAGAAGTTTTCCCGTATACAACGTTTGATTTCTGAGAATGCTTGCGATTCCTAATTGCCGCTCTTGGAATGTTAGATGCATTAAAAGAAAACCGATAATTTATGACTTTGTGAGAGGTATTATAGTCAGCAATTAATGCCGAAGAGTTCGTCAGCATTTGTGTGGGTGCGTGACGAGAGGGTGTAGTGCCGATCGTAGGAGGACAAAGTGGAGGGGGTGGGTGGGAAAGTTGTGCTTCCTAGGAAAATAGGACGGACACGCACGCGATGTTCCTAAGTGGTGACTGTTTAAAGGCGCTAATGCAGTACGACACAAGGCAGCAATCATCTCTTATGCAAGGTTTAACTTGTAAACCAGGACATTTTGTGGGTGGGTATAGCTGCGCAACGCTATAAAGGCACTCGTGAAGTGTGGAACTCGTAGCTTGTCACCCAGTCATCAAACTAAAACTGGTGAGAGTGAAGTTTGTTCAGTTGCCGACTACTGAAATTAGGACCCTTGTGATCTTAATATCACATTCTAAGTCTCCAGGTCGACCCTTTACCCAAGGGTTATTGAGGTTTGGTTGGGCTGGCCAACTTTTTTGAATGCGTGGGTCGAGTCACCAACAGAGATCTATGTTACGATGTAGGTTCGTGGTTTGTTTTACATCAATGTCATGTGTGGCGCAGTGACGACCCGGGGCTTTGGTTCGCCCGTGGTTGTTTCCCAGTTTTAGTCAGGGAAGCCTGAACGCTGACTGCGACAGGAAAATCTTTCGTCATATCGCCCTTGTCCTCCCATTCTCTCTCTCTCTACCCTTACTCTGTCCTTCCATTTTCTCCCTGCCCTCGTCCTCCCAATGCCCTGCCCAACACACGGGCATTTCCTGCCCATGCCCCACCCCACCCCCACGGTCAGTTTATCGCTTTCACTTGAGCAATCCGTAGCGTGTTTTAAAAAACCCTGCCCTTCGTGCATGACGTCATTTAAGACTTGACCCTGAGATGACCCACGCAGAGCAAATTGTTGATCGAGGCAACATTGTGCCAATTTCAACTTTTCACGGCAACAACGTACCAATTTAAACGTTTCGCTGGTCAAAGAATTAACACGTTCGTCCGTGTTCGTTGTTGGGGTTCTTGCGTTGTCGTCGTTTTTGCTGTGAAACTTTCCTTTATAATGTACGAATATAGGGCGTTTCTTATAAATCCTACATTTTTAAACCATAAAAGTAGACAATGCGTAACAAATGCCCCACTAAATATCGCTCGGGAAACATTGGTTGAGTTTCACTGCTCATATTTTGATTAAACCACTTTTAAAGTATTTTATTGGCATTAAAGGAATAATTTACCCTTTTTTATGTTTTGTCTTGTTTTCTGTTTTTAATGTATATTTACAGCACTGCTTTCAAAAATTAATAACTAGTGAACTACGTGTATAACTGAAGTTTGAGGCCTATATTTTACACTTTTTTATTCGTGTTTTTACCACCTTAAAGTAAATATCATCAGTCGTGATTGAGATTTTGTATTTAGTTTGGTATTAACAGAAATCTTACATTATAAACCAAAGTCTCAAAGCAGAAATGAAGCAACCGCAACGACCCCCGGAAGGGGAACAATGAAAACTTGCGAGTGTGTCAATTCTTTGGCTTGAAGTTGAAACTGGGACGTTGTTGCCCTGAAAAGAAGTTGAAATTAGCATATTGTTACCTCGCCTAACAATTTGCTCTGCGCTGTCATCGCAAATGCATGTCTTAAATGACGTCATGTACGAAGGACAATTATTTTTCGTACGCTAATGAACGGGGAATGCGCGTTGGTGGGGCAGTGCTTATGTTAAAGCCACTATTTGATTACGATATTGCTTTGCGGAGGGAGAGGATTGACGAAAAGGGGGAGTGTTACACAAAGAAAAATTGACTGTTGCAGTGAACGATCAGGCATCACCGAGCAACTACTGGGAAACAACCACGGGTCAAACAAATCCCCGGGCGAAGCCGGGTACGATGCTAGTCCTATATAATTTTTACCTACTGCTCATACTAACCATTTACCATCCTGTTTATGTTTATGTTTTGATTTTATTTGTTACCAAAAAAGTAATTTATAGTACTACAGTGCACTTTAAACTTATTAGTTCACCAATCTCGGTGTGAATCCAACGGTCAAGATCCACAGCAGAACACATTTCTACCGTGAAAAGCCTGTGTTGTGGATTTTAAATGTATTAGTAGACATCTTTAAAAAGATAGCATTAAAGACAGCATTGTGAGAATACACTAATCTCTGAGAATGAAGAAAAAAAATTACTTCCCCGACTGGAACTCGAACCCAGGACTTTCCTCATATTTTTTTCGGGAACAACAACGCCAGATCTCGCAATTTAATCGTTATGCTTCGTTATTCTTCCGTTGTTTAAAGTTTAACAGGTAGCTGGGTAAACTACGAATTTTCCCGCATAAACTTTGTTCAGATACCCATCCCCTTTGGTTCTTATGCCTTACTGTATTGGACGGCTTCTGGTATATGTATGTTACTAACTAATAGAGCAGTGACACAACGTTGTATTATTGTATATAACTCTATGCTGGAGCCAGTAAATGGGATAGCTGCAAGGTCAGTGGAGGGGGGAAAGGAGGGCGTCTTACTGAAGACAATGCTATTAAGAGTGGATTTCTTAGGCCTATATGCGCGAATTTTGTCGATTTGTTGGCAGTTGCTGACATTTTTAAGCAAGTGGAATCTTTATTTTACAATTACAACCTAGCAGCATAAGGGATTGGAGAAAACAACGTTTTTTAAGCCTATGAAATCCGCTCTCAAAGCACTGCGTTTGAAGTGCCGTTATTTAACCCTCCATTTTAAGCTAGTGCCCCTTGCAGCTATCTCTCTTGCAGGCAATATGACGTCACATGACGCTGCTCTATAGCGGAAGAACACAAAGCTGGCCGGCCTGGAGTGGAGTAAGGAACGCAACTACTATCGCAGTTGGCCTTGGTTAGAGCAGCCGGCACAGTAGCAGTAAGTTCTAGGTTCAAGTCGCAATCGAAGCAGTTATTTTTTCTTTCTTTATGAGACAATTGTATTGTATTATATATCGCAGTGTTAAAGACTTTGCTTCTTTCTCTTTTTACTGTACGATTTCTCCTTTAAAAATATAGGAATTGCAACCAAGCAACCTTCTCTCTTATGCCACTGGCATCTAATTGTTGGTTTGGGGGCGGAGGGGGTTTGAGGTTTATTGACACGTCAACAATTATGTCATTAGCGCCAACCTCAGTCACATTGCAGTGGGCCAGGTTTCCAGTGCCACACATTATACATGGATGAAACTGGTTGTCAACTACACTCCGAAATACCTGGTAAAGATTGTTCGTTACCTTTATTTACAATAGCTAACACGTCTTTATGAGTGTCCTTTTCTTCCATTTTTCACGAGAACGTAAAATTTGAAAACAGTTGGATCTGCGTTTTGCCACTAGAAGTAGCCTATCAATAACATAAACCAGGCGAATTCACCAGTGTGGAATAATGTGGAGCAAATGAAATATTTCGAAATTTTCTTGTTTGCGTTCTCTGCATGAATTATATATGTTGTTTTCATCATAACCCGTCACAAAACACAGTACGTAGTTGTTGAAACGCATCAAACCAGATTATACCCGTGATTGGAATACCCGGTAGAAATCTGAATATTCTAAACCAAGTTCACTATACTGCAACAGAATTTGCAGTTATCTGATAAATATCGGATTTACTTCGCGGCTGTTGCGAGCAAAATTCTTGGAATGCTATTCAGATAATAACAACTTTGAAACTAATGCATGTGGGTGTTGATGTTTGACGTTGGGTTGGTGTTGATGTTGACGCGTGGCGCTACGTAAACTAAATCGACTCGATGCACTTTCGATTAGTGGACCACTTTTTTACTCGGTTGATATCTGTAAATTAATGATCGCTTGTTTAACGGATGATCACCGTTAAACCTTTACACCAACGGTGAAATGGGTATAAAGCTTGGAGCAACTCCATTCCGTTCCGTTCCGTTCGACGACAGACGGCAACGGATGGTCCAGCGCACATTGTTTCCTTCGTTAACCTGGTCAGTCGGGTCCGCTGAGCTTTTAAATTTGATCGCGCCCAACGTGGCAATGCAAATGAAGACGAACTTGTAGTGACCTTAAGTAGGTAAGTAAATAGAAAGTCGTAGTAAATTAGGTATTAAGTCTTTACGCTGGGGCATGATGACATTTAAGTCCAGAAGGCAACTGAGATAGGTTCGCACCTGTATTTAATAGGGGAAAGGCGTTGTTCGCAGGCGCGTGACGGACGAAGACGGCCGTCGACTGACGGCAGGTGCTTACAATTCTCCGATGCGATCAGTTTTTGACTGAAAGGATTCTGCTTCGACAATTCCGTCTATCAGCCGACGGGTCAACACGGAACGGGGCAAAGCAGTACACGCGGCTTTTCTAATTTACATGCTTTTAATCCAAACAGAAATTTGACGGCCTGCGACGTGACGTAACGGGACGGAACGGCGTAGTGTGCTACAAGCTTAACGGGCTAACGGTGTAAAGCCTTTACACTAACGTTCCCGTTGGAGTATTACCCAACATTTTCTGCATTGAACAACTATCTGCACTACTGGAGGTGTTTCCAGTGACGTCACCAGATGAATACAGAGTATCCTCCGGAAAACAAATGAACGTGTAACAGACATGGCTTTTCGTATCTTGTGCCACCACAGCCTAGTCAAACCATCCTTACTCATTACTTGCTTTTGAGGGTTGGGTTAGCCCTCCTGAATATCATTGGTGTTTCCGCCGTCTCAGGTCCAACACTTTCTTGTTGAGTGCCATTAGCTTGATGGTGTTCGTTACCGTTTCCACCTTCTGCGAGACATAAGTGCGCCCAATTGGGTGATGATTCTGTCCCTTCCTGCCCTGGGTTTTTCAATTTTGCAGGAGGTACAGGTATACGACATTATCGAGATTTGGTGTTTGGTTAACTTCTCTGTAATGTGTGGCGCAGTGGTACCCCGGGCCACTGCACTGTGACTAAGGTTGGCGCTACTTAAGCTGTTAACGCGCCATTACACGTCAATCCGTCTCCCTCCCCACCCGACATCGTGCAGGAAATTCAAGAATCTGTGCAACCCGAATCAAACTGTTATAAGCAACTCTTGTTTTATCGTTACTCAATTAATTAAAGCATTGGGGCTGGAAAAAAAAATGATGAATTTGTTGATGTAAATTACACTTTCAGTTTTTAATTGTGCAGTTTAACCAAATGGTCGGCATTTATAGCATATTTTAGAGGTATACTTTTGAATAGCCTGTTTCCATCAGCCCTGCTGTGAGCACAATTTTCATTTCTCTAAATTTCATTTTCATTTTGCTGGACTTAAGATTTGCGATGCAGATACCTAATGGCAGGCTTTCATACCGGTTTAGCTGAACCACGGTAGCTGTTTTGCTCATTTCCTGTCCCCTGCTGGTCGGCTTTCCGTCGTACAGGTGATCTGGGACGAATGCTGACGTCGTTCCTACAATTCTGCCTTGCAATTCGCCGTTGAAGAAACCAATAACTCCACCGCTTTTCCTGAGCTCCGTAATTCCTTGTACAATTCCCTCCGGGGGTTACCTCGGGACCTCTCATTAGCTTTTACTATACAAATGTTTTACGTACAATAAAACAAGTGCAATGGGTGTAGGCCATGAGTCATTTTCTAAAATTACTATAATTAAGTATTTAGCGTAGGTTTTGTCATGCAATGCATCAACTGTTCCCACAAGGCCCGGTTGCCATAAATAACGGATGTGACAGTGGAATAAACGAGTAACGAAAATTGGAACTGGATATTCTTTATTTGGTAAGGCCGATGGAATGCAGTTACCGGCCGGCCGGCCTGCCCAGCATCAGCATTAAGTTTGCTAGTCGGACATGGAATTGAACTTAAACATTGGTTCTAAAGAGTACATCTAGATTCAGGGTTTGGTTAATACATCTGTAATGTGTGTGGCACAGTGGCATCCCGGATCACTGCACTGTGACTGAGGTTGGTGCTAATGACCTAGTTGTCGACGTGACATTAAGCCTCAATGCAGAGGCTTGTTGCAATTAAAAAAAAAATGGGATGTAAAGAAAGGCTTTTGCTACATGTGCACATGCACTCTAAACATGGTATTAAAACCTGGTGTTAAAACATAGATATTTTATTCCACAACAAAATGTAAGCTACTGTATTTTGTTTTGTTTGGTAAATTAAAAAAAAAAAACCATCGCACGCGCCTGAAAAATCTCGAAAAAAAAAAACACAGCCCGCTCGCATCAATATTTTTAGTACCATTTTTGAGAATTACTTAATTAATTTTTAGCGGCCTTAAATAAAATTTTTGTTTAACTTTTACTGTTTTTACAAAAAAAATTATTGTTCAAAAAGGAAAATTTTTTGGTGTAGCTGGTGCCACAATAAATTTTAAGCACCAGGCCTCTACGAGGTGTCCCATGGTCATGGGAAAAATAAAATAAGGTACCATTTTAGGGGAGGGGGGATGAGGCTTAATGGCGCGTCGACAGCGGTACCATTTTAGGCCGCTAAAAGTTAATTAAGTGGTTACCAAGAGCTCACGCATGGGTTTTTTTTTTCTTACCGCATGAAACGTTTTTTATGACATTATCTAAAAAAAAAAAATACCTGCTCTGACAATAATGGTTGGTGAATATGGTATGAAAGTGGTTGTCGAGGTTTATGAAGGCTAGGGAGTATAGTTTCAATTCTGGTAGAGTCACGGAATAGGATTTATAATAGGTACAGAAAATCTCCTTTAATTCTAGCCATATTTGGGTTACAGACTGTAGCTAGAATTCCAAATAGCTCTGTAAGATATTCGTATTGTTCATATTATATATATATAAAAAAAAGGCAAGTTATGCCTATCTGCATTATTTGAAAAAAAATAGTTAATGATAAAAATAAAATTATAATTTATAATTCATGGATCAAACCACACATTTTGTATACAATGAACATTTATGGGACAGCAAAAAAAAAAAAAAAGAAATATCCAGACTGCGAAAAATACAAAACAGAATAATTAAAATATTGTTTGCCAGAAAAGATTTGCATTCTACTACACGCATTTTTCAAAAAATTAAGATTTTAAACATAACACAGCGATACAATTATACCATACTGTTAAAAAAAAAAATATTCGATATGAAAAATAGACGACAGGCCGCTATCAAGGATAAGAAATATCAAACAAAAATGTTTTCCTTTCTTCCAATCACGACCACAAATAAAGTTGGAGAAAAACTACTATTGTAGAAGATTACTGTCGCATGTGTGATAAGATGCCAGACAAAACTTAGAGTATTTGCCAATTTAAACACCTAAAAAAATTTGTAACACAATTTCTTCTTCCATCTTAACAAATATTATTAGCCACAAAATTATCTGTTATCTAATTTCGTATCCATCACTGATCTGCAATATTATAAAATTATTTTCATAGGTTTGAAATAGTTGTACTGAGGTTTTTTGAGTTTTTTTTTTCAATTTTGTTGAAATTGTTGTTAAACTTACTATTTTTTGAGAGTTTTTCAAATTCTTTGAAATTGGTGTTGACCTCACTACTATTACAAGTACACCACATACGAGCCATGGCTTCGTGGAGTGGTTCATTCCACACTCCTTGCTTAACACTGCTCACTTGCCAATGCAGTTCATCCAAATGCCACTTCGGCCTTACCCTGTTTGTACAAATGTAAGGTGTTTTAATTAATTTTTACTTTTAATTTTTACCGTCCTCTGATGAAGGTATCGCGTGCTTGCCACATTGATACCGAAATATAAGGTTTTTGTTTTTATTCGTTTGTGCTGCTGGCTACAGTGTTCTTATTCCAGTTGATATTGTTAGTTACAGCCATAATTGTTGAAATTGGCAGAACACGTCAAGAGTGCAGTTTTACGTTTAGCCCCGATAGATATCCCAGCCACCATGCTCTGTCACTTCGTTTTACCACGTCAACGTTATGCGGGAACACGACGGCGACACCAGGCGCAGACCGTTCAAAATTTCCCAATATTCCTCGTTCTGAAAAATATTGTGAACAAAGAGAGCTTTGAAGAGCACCGCCATTGGCTGTCGTATAGAATTTAGCGGCGGTGACACACACTACATTGCACAACGAACCGACTTCATGCACACACACTAACCCTGTTTCCTTTGGTCCGTTCGAATGGTTTACATCACGATCAAATGCAATTGACAGTTCGCTAAGAGTCGAAGGATAGGCAGAGTGCATTTGGGGTTTGTGTGTGCGGTTGAGGTCTGTGGTTTCAGTCGAAACGACCGGTACTCAATACCCTTCTGGAACAGCAACCCCCGTTCCAACAACGTTGCATTTGTCTGGTTTTTCGTGCATGGCCGAACTGCAGTGAAGGGATCCAACTTTGAGATTACCCATCAAACGAAAAGCTAGTAGAGCCGAAATCGCAACTGCAATTTCGTTCTGCAGATTTCCGATGATTTCAAAGCGATGATAATGGTGAACACGAGGATTTTTTCCATTTTTTTTTTTCATCCTCTGTTCGACATTGGGTTAATTCGTTGGTACGAAACAGGGTTGGGTTTTGGCTTGGAAAAACCAGCAAAAGGCGAAACAGGGTTGCTCTTGGTACGAAACAGAGTTGGGTTTTGGTTAAAACTTGGAAAAACTAGCAAAAGGCTAACTATTACCACTCCAAACGAGAAAAATGAAAATTTGAACAGTGGTACTAATTTAAAAAAAACACATAAAAATTAAATTGTAAGTGACACGAATAAAAAAATGATGTACGGAAAAAAGTTACGTACATGAGATTGATAAATCCAATTTAGTGTTAAAGAAAGATTGTGTTACTACAGAAACAAACAGTAGACATAGGGGAACTCTTCAAGGGAAGCTTTTATAATTTTCCAATATTTAACTATTGTAGGGCACACTTTTTTTTTAATTTGACTTCAACTTAGATTTTTGACGTATTTTTGACCAAACATGGCAAAACCCAGTTTTTGCTTGAACGGTAAAAACTACGGTAACGAAAGTACGAAGTACGGAAGTAAAAAAAAAAAAAAAAGATTAAAATAAACCTATCGCGGTAAAAGAATGTTGTGTGATTTTGGGGCTCTTTATTTTCTTTTTTTCTATTTTTTCCGTTCTCTTTACAAAATTGTAAATTGGCCGTGCGTAGGCTGAACACGTACACATGAACCCTGAGAAGTGAATGGAGTTGTGGAGATTGCATGTCACTGGAAGCAAAACCGCATCCATTTCCTCACACAAAGGATCACCACACACGACTCCGAAAGTCAGGACCGGTCTCCCCCCCCCCCCCTCCCCATGCTGAGCTACGAGATCTACCAGTTTTTAAAGTAGCTGCGCTCAAATACAAGGTCGTGTGAAATCGTTTGTCACAACTTAAAAAGAGTCGATTTTCCATTGCTGGAAAGGTGCACCTTTCAAGCTGTTCTTTACATGCAGTTAGGTGCACCTTCCAAACATCCGTGGTTGCTGTTTTTTACACGCATTTAGGGAATAACTGCAAGCCAAGCCAGGGAAATCGTCGACATTACGTGAAATAAGAGGCATGCGCGGCCACCGTTACCCGTTCTTAGTCTTTTTTGGGGGGCGGGGGAGGAGTTGGTAACTTTGCTGATCACTGCATTGTGACTGAGGTTGGCCCTAATGACCAAGCTGTCGACGCGCCATGAAGCCTCAACCACCACTCCCTTTTCAGAGACTTGGATCTATAGTATGCGTAACCTGCTACAATTTACGTTATCCCAAATGAATCATCCCCCCACCACCACCAAGTGAATCGTCATCGTTGAAGAACGTTTATGCAAATAACTTTTTTTAATTAAATTTAGATTAATCGAAATTCTCTAGTTTACCAGCTTGTGTTTGTTATTATTCGTTATTTTTTTGACTTTATTGCCAATGACACGTCGTAAGATATCAAAGAATACAAACGCAACTTTTATTTCCAGCAAAGCAGCGACATAGTGACGCTCACCGTGAGTTGGGCTGGTTAGGGTAGTGATGTTTTTGTTGCGGGTTGAGTCTGGTAGGTTACAACAAAAACAAACAAAACAAACAAACAACATTATGATTTGGGTTGCATCCGTAAAGTTCTTTACCATCTGCCCTGATACGAAAATAATAATAACAAAAATACCGGTAATGATAATCGATTCCGGGAATTTTGACACCGGTACCGATTATTAACCATATTCTTATTGCAACGCGAAAGCTTAAGAATGGCTTCACAACGCTGATTCCACAATCGTCGCAAGTTAATGTCAAGTTCCAAAGAGATTTTCAGAAAAGAAACCCCATCTGTTGGTTTTATCAGGAGCGACATGAAAGGTTGTATAAAGGTTGTGTCTTAAGAAATTACAGCTGCTTCCATCTCTCGTTCATGGTTACGACCCCACGCAGTCAAATTTGGAACGACTGATCGTAATTATTTTCGAGGATAACACACATTAAAAATGCGCTAAATATATAAGTTTTTGCCTAATACGCCGCTCCGGAAAAATACCACTCCGGTAACGATTAATGCAGGCATGCGGCACCTCCGCTTGCAACAGCGTTCCACGAGCGTGAAGCGGTGAAGCAGATGGTTACTGCCTGCACTCCAAGGCCGACTGAGACAGATATCGCGCGTTTTGCCTCCCGACTCAACCCCAGTTCACGCGCGGGCGGAAAACTGAATCCCTTTAGTGCTGCTTTGATAAAATAAGACTCGAGCGATGTTGAATGAATTGGCGTGTTTCTCGAAAAAAAAAAAATAGTTTCAAAAGTTGTTGTTTACGTACAATAAAAACAATAACACGAAAAAGAAAGAAAAAAACAATAGGTACGATAAAACAGTTTTTTCCTTCTCAGTTTTTCCCGGGACTTTTTTTTTTCCATTAGCTGCTTTTTACCGGCTGTTTTTTTTTTTTTTTTCAGCACACGCGCGCACTTCCCCCGATCAGTTTTTTTTGTTAATTTGACTGAAATGTCGCAAATGTCCATCTCCTAATTTCGGTGTGTATGTGTTCGTTGGGGAAGGGGAGAGTGGTCCGTACACCGAAACGGAACAACTAATGAATCGAAGTCAGAAATGTTGGCTTCCTTACGTTTTTTTTGTTTGGGAACGGTAAACAAATTATCAGATTACACCAACGTTCTGTTGTTTCGATTTGTCAATGGGTGGCTCTGTTTTCCAAGCAACCTATAGTTATTTGGGCTGTAATTTTTGTATTTTGATGATTCTTACGCATTTTAATTCTGTGTTTTTCCGTGTATTGGCACAGCTCACGAGGTTCTCTCATGCTGCACTTTCTTTAATCTAGATAATTTCTAAAAAAAAATAAAAAAAATTTAGCCTCTACAGTGGACTCTACAGACGCAAGACTCTGATTCTATCTTTAAAAAAACTATCAACTTGAGGGAGAGACCGTTTGGTACTATTTGCAGTAACCTCCAATTCTGGGCACCAATGAATAAAGAAAAATTAAATGAAAAGTACTCGCGTGATTGGCTAGTCCCCGGTTGTGATTTTCACGACTACTGCATCGCTTCTCGGCTATGTAGTTGATATGCTAAAATCAGGAAACTCAGTCATCGTGCGCAGTCCGTAGAATACTGTCATTCGTACGACGAACACTTTGGAAGTCTTGAAGTAGTCTTGAGCCCTTCGTCTAAAGAAGTCTTGAGACTGCCTACTATGGTAGTTTTGATACCGTTTAAGGAAGCCTTGAGACCGTCTACTAAGGACATTTTGAGACCGTCTACTAAGGAAGTCTTGAGACCGTCTACTAAGAAAAAGATGCCAAAAGTTTGTCCCTTGTAAATGACTTCCAATGACGTCATTGAAGAAGCTAAGGTAGTCTTGAGACCGCCTGCTAAAAAAAAGACGCCAAAGGTTTCCCGTAAATGGCTTCCAATGACGTCATTGAAGAAGCTAAGAATGTCTTGAGACCGCCTACTAAGAAAAGGAGGCCAAAAGTTTGTCCCCTGTATACGGCTTCCAATGACGTCATTGAAGAAGCTAAGGATGTCTTGAGACCGCCTTCAAAGAAAAAGAGGTCAAAAGTTTGTAAATGGCTTCCATTGTCGTCATTGAAAAAGCTAAGGATGGCTTGAGACCGCCTGCTAAGAAAGAGGCCAAAAGTTTCCCATAAATGGCTTCCAGTGACGTCATTGAAGAAGCAAAGGATGTCTTGAGACCGCCTAGTAAGAAAAAGAGGCCAAAAGTTTGTCCCTTGTAAATGGCTTCTAATGACGTCGTGGAAGAAGCTAAGGTAGTCTTAAGACCGCCTGCCAAGAAACAGAGGCCAAAGGTTTCCCGTAAATGGCTTCCAATGACGTCACTGAAGAAGCTAAGGATGTATTGAGATCGCACCTACTAAGAAAAAGAGAACAAAAGTTTGTCCCCTGTAAATGGCTTCCAATGACGTCATTGAAGAAGCTAAGAATGTCCTGAGACCGTCTACTAAGAAGAAGAGGCCAAAAGATTGTCCCTTGTATATGGCTTCCAATGACGTCATTGAAGAAGCTAAGGTAGTCTTGAGACCGCCTGCTAAGAAAAAGAGGCCAAAGGTTTCCCGTAAATGGCTTCCAATGACATCGTTGAAGAAGCTAAGAAAGTCTTGAGACTGCCTACTAAGAAAAAAGAGGCCAAAAGTTTGTCCCCATGTAAATGACGTCATTGAAAAAACTTATTTTTAAGATTAGTGATTTGAATTCCGGCCTACATGTTAAGTAAGAAAAATGGCTTATTTTTTGTTTGGTGTGTTTGTGACGTAAATATCTTAGAAGCGATGAATTTCGAAAAGCGATCATGCGTAACATTTTATTAAAAATTGTGTAGCCCAACGGGATATTCCTGCGAATGCAGGGGTGGGGGTTAGAGTAGGGGTGGGGCGGGGGATAGGCCGGAGGTAGCGAACAAAGTGCCTTAAAAACCCACACACACTAAACCTTCATCATCTGAAATTTTTTCCGTGTTTTTTTTTTCTTCGTTTTCCTCCCTCATTTTCCGAAATTGATCTTGATGTCGTGTACGCACTGCCTAAGGCGAATAGTAAATCACTTAATGGCGACTTTGCTCCCAAGCCCTCGTCTGAGGCAAGGGATGTTTTATTGACAAAATATTGAGTTCGTATTTCGAGAAACTTCTTTTTATTTTTTCTTTCTCTCATTTTTTTTTTCAAAGAAATTTGGCCGCGACTCTTCCATTATAAAAAGGGTAGGTCCCTCGCATCACGCAACGCTGACTTTTAAGCATCTGCAGAATTATTAAGCATCAAAGTCTGGGGTTTGGAGTAAAAGGCCGGGGGGAGGGGAGGATTTTCTTGCTCCAGGCTATTTCCAATTATATTCTTGGCTAGGGTTGAGGTGTTCCTCCCTTTACATCATGCGACCCCCAAAAAAATTCAATTAAGGTTTTCTGTATTATTTTTCCGTCAATTCACGTAGGGTTTTAACTTATATGGGCTGCTAGGAATGTTCTTGTGTATCCTGAGGAAGATACCACGAAATATCTGTTCCTATGTGTACGTGACGTGAATGTGCAATCTAAATTACCGACGGTACGGTGCAGTTTTTCAATAGGATATCGTTGGGTTTGTAAGTTAATATCCGTGGATTTTGGAGAATTTGTTAAATGAAATTTCTTGCGGATTTCCTTGAAGCTTTGCGTATCAATACGAAGATTCCATTCATACTAAGAGGAAATACTTTTTATCATCAGATGTAATACAGTTTGTGAAAATTTGATTTTAAAACTTTTTTTAATCGGCTGTTCTACAGACAGAGTTACAGTTTGCATAGAATATGCTGCGCTCACTTATCCACCATTCCAAATTTCATGTTTTCTTTGTATGGAAATCATTAATACAAGTTAAAAAAAAAAACAACCTGCCGAGCGAATAATAATTACAGAATCCGAACGACGATACGTCGCTGGCAGAGAAGGCCGCTGCGGACAGATTTCGCACAAATTTAAACCGTTTAGTTAATATTTGACCGGTTTTGATATGCCAATACACTCCATTCACTGCTATGGTGAGACCTTACCATCGGGAAAGAAAAGCGAAATCACTGTGACGTTATTTAGTGAAAACCAATAATCATGTGGGTTACCACTAGAGAGAACAGACTGGATGTGGATATTTTTTCAGACAAAAGTAAGGAATGGGTTAATGAGGCCAAACATTGTTATTACTCACAGGAATTTCACTTCCCGCCCTACATAGATGAACTTGGCTAATTCCGTGGTACTAAGGCTATACTGTAACGGAAAGCACCCAAACGAACTAAAAAATGATAAAAAGATTAAATGCACACTGCACATAATATAAAAAGGAAAACAACGTTTTGGAATTAACCTTTTCCCGGTATTGTATGATATTAAATCATAGCAAAAACTGCCGACTTACACCCAACTCAAAATGCCGAAACAGATTCCCTTTCAAAAAAAAAACTCCCGTATTTTCCTTTTTGAAAGGGATTGCTGGTGAGGGCATTTGTGTACGTTCGAGTTTTAAATTTGTTTCATCCTTTTTTTGCGGGGTGTGACTCGGCAGTTTTTGCTATGATTTAACATCATACAAAACCTGATAAAGAGAAAGGGTTAATTCCGAAACGTTGTCATTTTTATACGTGCAATTTCTGGCTTTTGTCTTTAAGTGCGAAGGCTATCACACAACATTTAATAAAAAAAAAAACAAAAAAAAAACCTTCTCCGAAGGAAATGTTAAGAGTAAGACCGTGATTTTTCCGATCCATTCCATACCATACCATTCCATTCCATTGCGTGCTGTGCAACCCAGTGCTGCTTGGTCCATGTTTTTTGGATCTGACTTGCGGCAGGGCAGTTGCGGAGTTGGTAAGGCTGACTTTCGTGATAGGCTCCATAAGTTTTGAAATACCCCGCATCTTGAGGATTGGGGAGATGCCAGTGTCCCCTTGGCTTATCCCAAGCGGCATTTTCACTTTTCCTCTGGCATTCCTTCCAAAAGCGTCCAGTCCAACAGGAAGGTACTGGCGGGAGTTCAGGCGGCTGTGTCATCAGTACGCCGGTTATCAGCGGCTTTTCACTGATGGGCCTAAGGGTGGATACTCACCAAAACTTTAGGAACGTTGCTTGTTTGGCTTCACGCTGCAACGTCACTCGTTCGTAGGCAACGCGTCTAACGCCAGGCCGAAGCATGGTTCCAAGCGTTTCTGTGTGACGTTGGAAAATTTCATATTTGAAGCGCACCATTGGCGATAGGCCCGAGCTGCAGCCAATAGGAGGCCAGCTGTACCGCAGGCAAGCCGTATTTCTGTAATGGATAACACACAAAGCATTTATACCAAAACGTAATCATTTGCTTTAGCAGCTTCGCCCAACAAAATCAACACGTCGTAAAGATTCACGAAGAATCACTAGTATAATCCTTTTTTAAAACCCTTTCGTGCAGCCCGACTTTAATCAGTGGGAACAATGCGAGCGGCATGGCGAAATTGACCACATGTTATCGGTTCTGTTGAACAATAATTACAGCTTTCAATGTCTTAATGGTGCACCTCTTGATATTATTGTTTGAGATCGTATAGGCGATCAACAAAACGCAATTCAACAATGTCAAACAGGTGTTGATGTCAGCCGTCTTGTTTGTAGACAATGCAGCGTTTGCAGCATCGGTGAGTACTCAGCACAGACCCAAGTTTGAACGCGTCAAACGCTCTCCAAGACCGACGCTGCAAACGACCAAGCCAAGCTCGCAACGCTCGTAAAGTTTTGGTGAGTATCCTCCATAAGTCATGGGCTTGTGTGCATGACGGGGTGACTGTTTTCCGTTGTCATTGGATGTTTTGTGTTTCCAGCAGAGCTCCTGACACTGGGTCTTGCTGTTGAGTGGATCCTTGACCTTCGGGGCATGCATTTTATCATCTTACAGTGATTCCATGAGTGCCCTTGGAATCCTTGGCGACATACTACCCTCGGAACCCCTTGACATTGTGTGCCCAAGCGCTGCTTTCTCGCTTTCCTGGCCAGCGGAAAACCGTTGTTTTTTGCTGGATCTCAGGCCAAGTTGGGATAGCTGGGAATGACCACGCTGAAAGATTTACAAGAAACAAAACAAAACCTGTGTTTTGGATGCCTTTTGATTCGTCTCTTGGATTTTCACAAAACTTGAATTGTCTTGTCTTGATCAAGGCAAAGTCCATTTTTTTTTGCTTTGGCCCACCATTTTGGATTTTCACAAAAGTTCAACTGGGCTTTCTTTAAAGAAATGTTAGTTTGGACTATTATTCGCAGCTGGGAGTTTGTGTTTAATTTGGATTAACGATTTGGAAATTTTACAAAGCAAACACCGTTTCTTTTAGGACGCAATTTAGGTTGCCATCTTGGGTTTATGGCAAAACATGAATGCGATCTTTTTTTTTTTTGATAAATAGTTAATGCTGAACATTTTCCATTACCATTTTCCGTAACCATGTTAGATAGCAAAAAATTTATTTTTTTAAATTTTGGATTGGTCTCTTGGACTTTCACAAAATTGTCATTTGTGATGACTTTGCAACTTTTTTGGAAGGGGCTTGTGGGAGGTGGAAGGCTTGATGGAGAAAGTTCTTTCAGTATGAAGATTGCAGAAAATAATAACAATCGGTTAAAAAAAGAACTCTTATTACTGTTAAGAAAGGAAATAAGCTGTAAAGATAACTCCAATAGAGTGAAAATTATCCATACTAAGCTGACTTCCACAGTAGATTGTTCCTTATCTAGCAAATTTCGACTGCATCCTGCAGCCTTTTTCAGGCTCTTCAAATGTAAGTCTTTCTTTCGTTTACGTTCTTCGTTGTGAAGATTATCACCATCCGAGTTTGAAATCGCAGCTTCGCGTAGCCTCCCGAATTTAGAAGGCCCTTCGTCACTGCCAAGCCTCACTTCGTTCAGGCCGTTTCCAACCTCTTGGCTTCTATTTTCCATCCAGTTGTTTTCGCTGATCGGCGGCTTTGAAGGGCCTGAAGAAGTCTTCAGGCTGCAGTCGGAAAATTTGCTCGATACGGATCTATTTGTAGTGTGGAAGTCAGCGTAGTATGGAGAATTTTCACTCTATTGGAGGTAAATTTAATAGTGTTCCACAGTAATAAGTATCAACGTTACGGAATTTTTTGTGAGGCTCTAAATATTAGTAATAAATGAAGAAACAATGGAATCAACATTATGAACACGATTTTGTCCGATTCTGCTATAAAAAAAGGAATTAATATATTATGACGTATCTCACTTGGCCTATTATAGCGTATCTCGCTCGGCAAGTGAGCCCATATCTATGGAACGGTACCAGGTAGCGACATAAATTTTACCATTAGATTCAGAATCCAAAATGTAATTAAAATGACTTTACAAAAACCGGAAGTATTAAGCGGAAGTGGCCGGAAGACAAGTGAGCTCATCAACTATGGAACGGTACGAGATAGAGACAAACGGCAGTCGCCATTAGATTCAGCGTCCAAAACTTAGTTAAAAGAAATAAAAGAAAAACCCAGCAGTATGGGCGCAAGTGGCCTGGAAGTGGCGGAAGATCGGGTGCGAATTGGTAGTCGCTGTCCCCACTGGTTTAAAATCGGTATTTTTGTTTTCTCTTAGGCTCTTCCGCGAGCGAACGCGGCTACGAAAGTAGTTCCAAGAGTTTTAATCATACGCATTTTCCTTTCCATGGTTCCGGTAGTGTGCCGGTGCCTCGGCCACGTTGTGCTTCGAACTTTTATCCGCGTGGCTCAATATTTATGACCGGTTTTGTTTTATTTACATGACACGTGAGTGTGTCCGGTGTGTGTCTGTCTGGGAGATCATTTTCCGTTGCAGTTCACTTAGAAATTTTTTCTGCGTAGCGTAACATTTTTCACAATCAACGTCAAAGCGCATGGAACCCTTTATCTTGGCCTGATGCGTTAACAAAAAACAAGAAAAGCAAAAAAAGTGACTGGGAATGGGAGAAACTGAAGCGGAAAAAGAATAACAAAAGGGTTTTCGGCTGTCAAACTTGGGACGGATAATAAAAAATTTGGTTTGTCTTTGCCACGGTTGAAGGTGAATGTTTATCAACGGATATTTTAGGATTGTACCGTGGCGCTCGCTGTAGAGCAGTGACATAACGCAGTATTATTGTATATAACTCTATGGTGGAGCCAGCAACACGGTTAGCTGCAAGGGGCACTGGAGGTGGAAAAAAGAAGGTCGTCTTACTGAAGCCAATGCTATTAGACTGGATTTCTTAAGCCTGTAACGCGCGATTTTTGTTGTTGGAGAAAACAACGTTTGTATTTAAGCCTAAGAAATCCGCTCTAAAAGCAATGTCTTGACTGGAAGTGCCGTTGTTTTCCCTTACTTTTTAATCTAGTGCACCTTGTAGCTATGCCCTCCAGATGCTATTTCGTAACCAATATGACGTCACTCGACGCTGCTCTATTGGCTACGATTTTGTGGGTATCACGGGTTTTGGATTGCTGAAGTCATCATCATGTCGTTGCAGTCAGGGTGGTGATCAAAAGCTCATAATGAAATTCATTGGTTTTTTTTCAGGTTTTCCAGACCTATACTAACACTTTTGCCTGATTTTCTTGGGTCGAATGTAGGTGCAGTACAGGACTGAAAATTTTTTTTTCTCATATTTCACTCAAAGCCTAATAACTATACCGCATTGGTTTGCTAAATCAAAAATTGCTGGTGACTGAATTATAAGTTACGCCCCATTCGTTTATTTAGGGTGGCGTTCTACCTGGGAAACCGGGAAAATTCAGAGAATTTATCAGGTCTGGTAAATTCGGGGAAAAATCAGGGAATTTGAAAAATATTTACCGAACATCAGGGAATTTGTGAGCATTTTCTGGAAAAGCTTTCACCTATAAAGAATAGGTAATTCGGATTTTAATTTTTTACTTCTGAAACTTTCACTTTATTTTAGTTAAAACTTCATTCCATTTTTGCTTAATTTCTGATAAGCTGAAAACGCCTCAGGCCCAAGTAGTGTGGGACATCACGTGTTAAAGTGAGTTTTTAGTTTTGTTCAGATAATGGCCTTTTTCCTGCTCTTTACCAATACCAGTTAGAGCAGTACAATTTTTGATTCAGCAAAGCAACAGGACGTAGTTATTGGGATTTGAGTGAAATGTTAAAAAAAAAAAAAATTTAGTCCTGTATTGCACCTTCCTTCGACTCAAA
>JAHWFP010251211.1:264-28185 GCA_023313725.1 Lithobius niger
GGGGGGGGGGGCATTAAATTTAATTTCACTTTTTTTTTTGGTGGGGAGGGGACTACAATTCGGCACAAAATCTTTAAAATAATCTTGGAGGCCGGCTAAAAGGAAGGCTAAAAGGAAAACCACTTCTCCCCTTCACCCGCATTGAAAATGCACTATCCCACTCTACCTGCATGGAAACAGGAGGCAGGCATGAGTGGTCGATCAATCTGACAAGTCGGGAAGAGTGCCGGGAAATGTGTTCGTAAACTTAATTCATGACCGGCCCCGTGCATAGCACGGGCTTCCTCTAGTAAACCATAAATTCATGGCTGGGCAAGGTCAACAACAAAAATAGTTCAAATAATATTACAATCCAGAAGCGAAACTAATACAATCCAACTGTCTCGAATGTCAATCCAGTAGCCACTTTGCCAGCACACCTCAGAAAGCACTCTCGCCATTTCAAAATTTCTACTCACTACGTATCAAATACATCATTCAACATTTTTCACATTCATGTAGTTATGAAAAGGAATAATTTTCCTTAAAAAGGTAAAACTATTGTATAGCTCTTGTAGATCTCGGCATTAACACTCAACAGTATTCACCTGTAGCTTAGGTTCCGGAGATATTAGTTTGAGTGGTCGTCTCTTAAATTGTTAGTCACCTTTTTGGAAAGTATTCAAGTCACCAACTGTTGGTTTTCATATCAGAGTGGCGACCGACACTGGAGAGGGAACTTTTATTTTCCGGGAAGGGAGGGGGGGTTGTATAGCCACTTGCATGTGTTTACAAGAACGAAGCTTTTCCAAGGCGATTTGCGGCAGCAAATACTTCGACCATAAAATTTCCAGGTTAGCTATCTTGAAAAATACGACGCGAGAAAATTCTTGATTTTTCCAGCAGAGTATCAAAGATCTGTCAGAATTACATACTTATCAAGGCCTGGAAAAAAAGTAAATTCTACACTATTCTAGCCCAGTATTGACGAGCTGTCAGAATTCCAAACTTTTCAAGGCCTAAAAAAGGCCTAACTAAATTTCCAGCTAGCAAACAACCCTGGAATGAAGTGTTAAAACTACGGGAGAGGCGATGATCCAATTAGGGTTGCTGGGGAGCGCTACGACAATCCCCAGCAAGTTCTGGGGCGCACTCCAGCATTTTTAGTCATTTTAATGTAATCACTGATGGTTAAAGAGCAAGTTTTTCAGAACATGCAATTAATCGTTTTTGTCGGATTAAGTTTCAAAGAAAGAAAAGGAAAAAAAGGAACATGCTTAAGTCGGGGGGAAGCTACCTACCCACCCACACACCCCCGTAAATCCGTCACTGGTTAGTGTTAGGGAAAAGCAAGATGGAAGAGTGAAACTTGTGAACTTGGAGCCATCCGCTGACCCCGATTTAGGCCATGCCGTCCTTTACTATGTTACCGAGCTTTTCTGCATCTGCGCTAAATCGCCGGATATTCAACAGTTACATAAATATTTTGGTTTAATCCTCAAGACAGTTTCTGCACTCTGCAATAAAACTTAGGGTCTTTAAATATCAGCAATCAGCGTTGACAGCGGTAATTAAAAGCCATTTGAAGATGAAAAATTAACATTATAGCCTACCACCACAGAAGAAATCAATGCACTTTGGTTCTTGAATTTTCGGGGAAAAATCCGTTCCCCATCATCAGAAGTGAAACTGAAGAACGTTGGAAATCGAGGTTGTTTTGCTCTAACGTTCGCCATCATTACATTATGTGAAGTTAGAGATTTCCAACGTTGTTCAGTTTCACTTCTGATGAAGTGAAACGGATTTCCCCCGAAAATTCAAGAAACTATGTATTTGATTTCTTCTGTGGTGGTATAGTGTTAACATTTTTCATCTTCAAAAAACTTAGGGTTCCCCCCCCCCCCCCCCTGCTAAAACCAAAGTACAAGTAGTACACACAGTTTGTAAAACAGTTTGGTTTATTTCAAGAAATTGAGGCCTAATGGCAAGATAATGAAACCTCAACTCTGGATGACATAATCCAAAAGATTACGTTGATTGTGAAGTGAAGATAAACATTATAGAGTAATTGCCCCATTCCCTTCGCAGAGGACACTTGAGTATCATGGTAAACGTACAAAACAACATCCACGTTATCAGGAGCTTACTGCTTTCCTGTTTAGAAAGAAACATCCCTGCCTAGAAACCACGGGGCATTCTCGCCTCTTAACGCAATACTTCTTTCAAATTTTTACAACAAATGCTATTACAGGCCATAGTGCTAGAAAAGGTGAACGAAATGCTTTGAAAAACAACTTTTAAGAATTGTGTCAACAATATTTTGTCCAGTGATGTAGCCAGGGTATATAGGCTAAAATTAACTTTTTGGTGTGATGGCCATTTAGCACACAAATCTTTAGTCACCGAACTAAAATTTTAGTCAACACAAAAAAAGAGCCTCCACCCCTTCCTATAATATAAAATAAAATCGTCGACATTTTTGAGACTGCTCCGTAAACTGATTAACAAAAGGCTCCCACAACTCCTGTAAAACTAACTGCGACAGCAACCATGGGCTTATTGCCTTCCACAGATGTTTTTGTCAGTAGCCTAGTAATTTTTAATTTTCTTCATACTTAAGCTTGAAATAAAATAGAAATAAAAAACCGGGTTTGGCCGGGTTTTCATTTTACCATTATCGAAAGTCAGAATCACATCGACGAATCATGCTAATGACGTGTAGTGGCCAAGTGGCGACTGGTGCCAAATTTTTAGTTGTCAACTGACTTGGTTTCTATTGCCAGCTGGCTAGTGGTCAGTGACAATTTCCCCCTATACCTTGAGAGTTTAAACTGAGTTCAGTATATAACTTTGCTCCTTTCAATACAATAGCCCACCATGAACAGAATGCTTTGTGAACAATTAGGAGCTGTACAAAAAGCATTAAATTGTTTGTTTGAAGGGACCTTACATTTTAAAACGTTAAAAAAAATTATAACATACTCAAGAAAAATTAACGCAGCCATTACTAATAGGCACGATTACGCCAATGCAAGGCTAAAAGAAAAACAAACCCCACGACGCAAAATTCACAATGCTTAAAAAAACACTTGCAAGTTATGCTAAGGCCATTGAATTCTGTACAGGATTTGCACTAAGTGCACAACTATTAAGGATTTTCTTCGTCAATGGAAGACAGTAAATAAGTAAGATTTCTATGAATGAAGGTAGTAATGCCACAGTTCATCATTGCATGTCACAACGGATAGCTATTTTCTTCTCTGTAGTGCACTTCAAGAGAAGAGAAGGCATCTCAAATGATTTTTGAGAGGGGGGGAAAAATGATATAGTCAAATTAAGTCCTTTATAACTGCTAACGTTATCTTGGGACGGAGAGGGACAATTTTGCTAGGGAATACCCAAGATCTTTTACAGTACATGCAAGTCAACATGAGCATGATTGCAATTCCGGATCCTCATTTCCCAAGTGCAGAGGGGGAGTGCGAGACCAGGATTAAAACGAGATTCCCGGCATGAGCGACAGTAAACTAACCTTTCTGAAGCAGTAGTGCGACTTAATTAGCTGACCAACATTCGGAGAGCAGTAATTTTTAATAACTTCAGACAGAGCGGTGGCTTCTGAAAGGAAGCATACAAACGGCAGATTCCCGATTTTATTAGATTCTTGCCTTCTACAAATGTATTTGGTGATTGCAACTTTTATCTTTAAAATTGACTTTAAAAGTGTCATAATTTAATGGAAGAATGATCGCAGAGTTGGCGGTCGGATTAATCGGAACTGATAAAAAAAAAAACGAGCCAATTTCAAGTAAAAGTTGCATACTGCAAAAATTTTGCCTTGCAGCCACAACACACATCTCACCCGAAAGTTTCTGAACAAACATTAGCAGCGAAAAGTCCGAATTAACATGTGAATCACTTCGTTTCAACCCAACTTACAAGCCGAAATACTAGTCGACGAAAGTTCACAAAAAGAATTATCGCATCTTCTCCACATGCTGAAACCTGGCAAATGTTTTGTTTTTTAGGAACGATGCCATTCATTGGGCATAATACCAACCACGTAGGCTAGCCGCATTAGGTTCACATAAGTAACGTGAACTAGAATTTTGTCAGTCGGATAGGCATTGCATTTTGATTTGTTGAGCGACGCAAGTGATGAACTGTGACACAAGGCTACGTCTCCCGATTTGAACAAGACTTGGTGCCGATGAGCCGAAATGAAGGTTGTGCGAACCCACTTGAGACCAATGACTAAGTCGAATTTAGCTATTTTTTCATTAAAGCTAAAAAGTTACATTGCAAGCTACATAATGCTATTATGTAACTTGTCCTTCTCCTGGCTAATAGTTCCAACGACATCCTGTAATTGAGATCTCCCTGGCTACGCTTCAATGTCTACGTTGCTACGCGACTAAAAAATCAAAATTCAAATTTAGTTAACACTTAGTCTAACACCCCCGAAGCAGAATAAGCGCGACGCGGGGACGGTACGTCACAGGCAGTGGAAAGCCGCCGTAAACAAATTTTGGCCAAATATCTGCCATTTTGTCAATTTTTGACATTCCTAATACATCATTTTAATCGTCTCGAAGAGACCTTTTCATTAATGGAATAGCTAAATCAAACATGTTGGGAACCACGATAAAAACAGATTATCTGCAGACAATTCCCCCCCCCCCCCCCCCCGACAATTGGTTTCGGAGACAGTGGCAGAAAGTTCTGCGTATGGGGCCTAACATGTAAAGATTGCATTTTGCTTTTTATTTTTTTAATTGATAACCGAAGTGCATATTTTTTTTAAACAGTTTATCTGCAGAACTACTGTTCTCTAGAAGTACTTTTTAGAGGACTTGTGCTACGCCTAGCAGAGTTGGTGTTGGTTGTTGTGTACTGTTGAGGAGACCCACTTGAAACTTTATGGAAGAAAGTGGAAGAGGCGGTATAGAACACGGTTTCAGAAGAGTTACATTTATAATTTTAAAGACACGACATGGTGCACCCAAAGAAAAACCACAGATAAATCCCCATGGACGAGGCACCCTCCACTATCCCGCATACCCTACAAACGCCTGTCAAAGTAAAACAGCGAGCGTCTCTACCTATCCCGCATATCACACCACCCGTCAAAGATGCAAGAAGTATCTATGCAGCTGATACGGCAAGCAACGAGCCTGCAGTCGTTATTGGCACCGACACCATCCATACAAATACAAGAAGGTATCGTCGGGCATGAAGGGCACTACGGCCTCAAAACCCTATGGTTTTTTTTTTTTACCATATAAATTAAGTTTTACTGAATAACTTCTTAACGCTATATTTAATCTATCAAGTAGGCTTTAGGCCAATGAAAAGGTCGAAACGATGAAAATGGTGTACGTTTATTGAAGCATCAAAACTGCTTAAAAGTTAAGTAAATGGCGGAAATTTGTACAAAGTTGTCAGAATCCCCTTCCAAAACATAATTCATGCCGCGAACTTTTAAACTTCGATAGGCCTAATATATAGGTTTGCTTCTGTATTTATTTATATTTAAAACTCGATAAAAATTTGGACAGTGGGTTGTCAAGTGTGGCAGTAGTCGGAACTCTCGAAATTTTAGTTTCGCAAATCCCTACCAGAGATAGGGAAAAAAAAAAAGGTTGCACTTGGCTTTGTTGAAATCCTGACTCTTGAACGTTTTGTCCGTTGTTTGATTCCAACATTCATATGACACTCAGCTTAGAACTTGAAAATACAAGAGACCTTTAAAAACTCCACACTACTAAATTTTCAGGTAGCCTATACCTGCAAACACAACTTGGACAATGCGCTCTCGAATGGCTCTCATAACGCTGATGATCACATCGTAGAAAATTATTAGCTAGCTGCTGAAATTTGCTAAGGACTTTACCAAACATTTTATAGAGAATTAGAGTCACAATTCAGAGAATTATGGAGAATATTACCGCTAAACTTCACAACGAAGACACCTTCAATGTCTTGCGAATTTTCAATGGCAAACTGCCATCTTTCTCAGGCACTTTCTCCTTACACCTACATCGTCTGCTACGAATTCCTAACCGCCAACATCGTCTGCTATGAATTCGTAACTTCCGCTCCTCGCAGCCTCCCGTATTTTGTGGGCAGCGCGTTCACTAGCTCGTCAAGCTTCCACTGTCGGCCAAGCTGTTGTTTTAGGTCCCTTCCAATGTTTTCAACCCGGGGAAATGCAGGCCCTTGAATGTTCATCAATGACGCACCTCCAATTTCATGCAATCGTATGGCTATCGATTCTAAGCATCTCAGATGCCTGTCATTCTTAGAATTTGAAGTCACCAGCGTCTCAGTTTTCTCCCATCCAATACTATGCTTAGACTCCATGCATTGGCCATGTGTTGCCCCATTCTCGTCCTGACTCCTTTCCTTGTCTCTCCTATCGATAGCCATACGATTGCATGAAATTGGAGGTGCGTCATTGATGAACATTCAGGGGCCAGCATTTCCCCGGGTTGAAAACATCATTGGAAGGAACCTAAAACAACAGCTTGGCGGACAGTGGAAGCTTGACGAGCTAGCGAATGCGCTACCCACAAAATACGGGAGGCTGCGAGGAGCGGAAGTTACGAATTCGTAGCAGACGATGTTGTCGGTTAGGAATTCATAGCAGACGATGTAGGTGTAAGGAGGCCGATACTTTGTCGAAAGTGCCTGAGGAAGATGGCAGTTTGCCATTGAAAATTCGCAAGACATTGAAGGTGTCTTCGTTGTGAAGTTTAGCGGTAATTGTGACTAATTTGACGAACTTTCACAGTAATATGACGAGCGTTGTTTTTATAGAGAAGCGTTAAAACTGCAGAAAATAATTTTGTTGTTAGGAAAACCATGCATAGGGGAAAATATTGCTACATTGTAGGACTGCCTAGCACGTGACCAATACGACACCGAAAAGAAATTTGAAAAATATCATTCAGTTATGCATAATCTTCATAGGCTATATGATTATTAATAATTATTGTAATTTTATGAAGTTTACAGGAGGGAACACCTTTTCTAGCACTTGGCTTAAAACATGGTACTGTAATCGGTAGCGTGATGCATGGCTGCAACACCGTGCATTAACGTTGAAATATACACCTGAAATATGTGATTCAAACATGTTGACAAAGGTACCAAAATGTAAAAAGAAAAACAACGAATTTTCCGCATCAAAAGAACATTCACATCATACGGGAAAATCCACAAAATAAATTTACGTATCTGATAAAATGCTCCATAAATTTTTAATTTTGGAATGTGTTGAACAGTGTAGGTACGCAATAAACTTTCCATTTCTACTTACATTTTTTTTTTAAAACCACAACTAATTTCCCAACCTTCAGTCGGCGGAAAAGTGTTGGGACTGCCATCACTAAACTTTTGTGCACGCACAGGTGGAATGTTTGATTTACAACGAACACCCTGTAATAACGACGATGAGGGAGGACCAGCCACAATAAAATCAAGACTATAGTAGGCCCTACGGTAAAAAAGCATGACAGGCTAAGTGCAAAACTGCAGCACTAAAGGGGGAGGGGTTAAGGACACCCTTCTGGAAAAGGTTTAAAAGCAAGTAAACCAAATAAAATATTCACAACTCGGAGCTTATTTGCTTTTAAACCTCGATACCATTATTATTTACACAACCACATTTTAAATATATTTCGTCAAATAGACACTGACAACCAACGCAACCCTGCTATCTTGCTTCAAAAATGGTTATCACAGACAGAGGAGGCATCACAGTGAAGAAGAAACAGTGCATCAGTCGAGCTTTGGTATCAACAGGAATGCTTCCACCCGCAAGAGGGGTGCTGTAACCACTGCTACCGTTCATTGTCAGACGCTGGCTGCAAGCCTTTTTTGACAAGAAGGTTGCGCAGCTTTTGAAGATTGTTGTGAGTAATAGAGTCGTCTGGTTTAAGCTGAAGCGCTTTCAAATAACTAAGCTCGGCTTCCAGTAATTTACCATTGACATGTAGCATGGCGCCTAAATTCATGTGGCTTGTGGCTTCGTGAGGACGTAATTTTACTGCTTGCTTGTAATACTTCTCTGCTTGGTCGTTGAGTCCTGCTTGGCGCAGGGTGTTAGCTGCATTGAATATAATCTCGTACTCTTCCGGCGCCAACTCCGCTGCACGCACGTAATGTTTAGCAGCTTCTGCGTGGCGTTCCATTTCAGACAAGAATTGTCCGTAATGTTGAAATACACTCGAGTCGTTGGGAGCCAGAATTTTGGCTCTCGCGAACCACTCTTCGGCTTCACTCACTCTATTGTGCAGCTTGGCCAGCATTTTACCGTAAGTTAAATGGGCGGGAATGTGGTCGGGTTTAGCCTTTAGTGCTTCTTTATACCAGAACTCGGCTTCTTCATACTTTTCTAGTTTGAAGTATGCCTCGCCCAACATGTTGTACAACGATTGGGGCTGGTAGTATTGAGGCATCTTCTGAACTGCTTCCTTGTAGACTGCGATGGCATCGTCGTACTTGCTGTCGTCGGCAAGCAGTCTTCCCAAATTAAAAAGCGCAGAGATTTTTGTCGTTTCATGAGTCCTCGGATCTTTCAACCCAGTTCCATCCAGCTGCGAGCAATGTCGGTAAACTTCAGCTGCCTCATCTTTTCTTCCCAAGATGCCTAACACAAGCCCGAGATTCAAGTGCGCCATTGCCATTCTCGGCCGGAATTGAATGGCCAAGCGGTAACTCTGCAAAGCTTCGTCGTAACGTTTCTGTTCCTGCAGCAATATCCCAAGATTGTAATGGACATCTGCCATGTTGCTACGGTAGCTCAAAGCCTTCTTGTATGCCCATTCCGCTTCTTCCTTCTTCCCTTGCGCACTCAATATATTTGCCATATTCCCGTACGCTTTGGGAGGATTAATCGAAATTCCCGACCTATACAGATTTTCCTCAGTTTTCCAATCCACGTTTCGCTCCACTGTTCTTGCACTCATCACTGCCATCATCATACCCAACGCAATAACAAGCAAACGTTTACGAGTCAACCAACGATACAAAGAATTAAACCCAATCCCGACTAAAAGGCAGAATCCCATTGATGGAATGTACAGAACTCTCTCCGCAACTACAAATCCCACGTAAAAGAAAAGGTTCGTCGCAGGTAGAAAAGGCAGCACAAGCAAAGCAGTAGACATCAACAATGCGTCTTGCAAGTAGCCGTTTCCTGTCCGAGGCAGTGCGATTTTCTTCGATTTATTATCAGGAAGTTGTGGTTGCAGTTGTTGTTGCTTTAAGTTGTGGGTTATGTTCGTAACAGAGGGCGTAGCACAACCATTGACCATAGTGCTATTTGACCAAGCACTGGTCATGTTAAATGCGTGGAACACTATATATCCGAGACTAACGTAAAAGGTAAGAGTCAGAAGGTTACGAGGATCCAGTACAGACGTAACTAACGGCACGGCTTCCATGGACCAGTCAAAGCTAAGCCACCGGGGGCACAATAAGAGCCAGAAGTTAAACGCTGGCAGAAATAGAAAAGTTAGCCCGCGCGTCACCAAACTGTCACTGTCCGACGCCGGGTTGTCCGCTGGGGCAAAGTCGGGCGGCTTATTCCCCATAAAGTGAAGCCGCAAGCTCACCAAAACCACTAAGCTGCCGGCCAGCGCTGCCAAGCCTTCACACAACCCGCGGTACTTTTTCTCAAACAGTATATACCCCAACTCTCTTGGCTGCAAGCGGTTATGGACCAACACGTCGTACGCGGCGCAGACCGCCAAAACCGTGATACCGTGTTCTTTGGTTAGCATACTACACGTCGACCACCAGAGGGCTCCCCCTAACGACATCCAACGCCGGCTGGGGAAATCGTGCTTGTCCCTCTGTTGACAATAATGCATGTAGCATAGGAGGGCTAGCAAGAAAAAAAGGCACGCCCCCACATCCGCCCGTCCAACTACACCCGCAACTGCTTCTGTGTGGATGGGATGGGAGGCAAAAAGAAGACCGGCCACCAGAGTTGAGAGTTTTTCTCTTAACAAAATACGAGCGACATGAGTGAATATTCCCGTCACTAAAGCATGCAGTAACACATTTAACAGGTGATAACCACACGCGTCCAGTTCCCACAGTGCATAGTTGAGTCGAAAGGAAAGGACGCATAGTGGTCGGTAGGACTTGTGCGAACCCGAGTGGGTCAGAGGGGTTCCCCAAAAGTCGTTGAAGAATATATTGGTCAGTGGCGTCGAGGGGAGGAGGTCCAGGTTGGTTTTGATGGCCCGGCTATCGTCGTAAGCGAAATCGGCGTCCAGTGTGTTGATGTATAGCGTGAGGGCCAGAGCAGCCGCAATCAGGGATAGGACGTCCATTTTCGCTCGGTGCTCCTATTTATATTTTGAGCGCTTCAGGGCGGGATCTTTCGGCAATCCAGCATGCTCGTGCATTTCGTAGGTCGCCCGGAATGTCACTTTACGTCACCTCAAACAGTACTTGTTCGTTCAACATCGTAGGAATTGTAGATTTTGACTAGATCTTCCCTAAGCAGCTTCGTACCTGACCGATTTCTAAGAAATGCAACATGGCGGCGTCCGCAATGACGGTAAAGGTTACGGTTTTGAAAACTAATCATGTATAAAATGTTAGTTGTTTGAATAAGGGTTATTCAATGTTTTGTTTTAATTATAAATTTAATTATTAATTGTAAATATAATATTGCAATTTATATTACGGTTTGTTAATTGCACTGAATAAAAAACGTAACCATCCGGTCTTGAACTTGACGTCATAAGACGGGCGGAAGTCGTTTATACGTAGCGATAGTCATATCGAAGCTTGTATATTAAAAGCTTGAAAAGTTCTACCATTGTAAGAGCTGCTTAAGAGATAACTATACTAAATTAAATTAAGTAAAGCTCTGATAGGAATCAATCAACTTTCGTAGTTAAGACTGAACTATCCGTCTTCAGTTGGAGCATCGCTAAGTAATGCTTGCTAAAACACGTTGCCGATTGGTCTCATTTCGGTGTATGAAAACGCGTTTAGTGATGGCGCAAACTTGAAAAATGTAATCCCGATGGCACCCTGGGGACACCAGATTTACACTGAATTTATAAGAGAAAATTTGCCATCCTGATCGGAGCTACCACCAAATTTACGTAGAATTTACATGTATTTTGGCAGCATTTATACTTTCTGTTGGGGAATTATCCCGGGAGGGTGGGGGCCCGTGGGATGAGGGCCACATGGGTGAAGGTCCGTGGGGAGGGAACCAGGTGGGTGGGTGAGGGTTCGCGGAGGTCAGGACATTTGGTGTCACCATATTTACGTAGAATTTACATGCTCTTTAGTAGAATTTACATATCCTGTTGGGGAGAAGCCCGGTTTGGAGGGAAGGGCAAGGTCCGTGAGGTGACATTTTGGGATGTTGGGGGTGGCCGGGGAGGGGGCATTGGGGTAGGGCTCCTCCAGGGTCACCAGATTTGTGCAGTATTAATACGTTTTTTGGTAGGATTTACACATCCCAATGGGTGAAAACTGTGGGTGAGCCCTGTGGGTCCTGCTGACCTGATGGGTGGGGTCCCATGGGGTGGGGTCCGTGGAATGAGGACCCGTGGGGTGAGTGATGACTTTACCGTGTGTCTGTCTGTCTCGGATGATAGCCTAAAGGACTGTACACACCACAACGTCACCGGCTCCGTTGTCCGGCTCCGTCTCCGGCAAAGCAACACTGAAAAACGGAGAACACTGCCACACCTGTCCGCCAAGAACGCTTGCTGACCCCTTTATTCCCACTTCCCCCAAGTAAAAGGAATGTAATCGTTCGAATGACAAACTGTAGGTACGCATTGAATTGGGGTCATTCGTGCCACTAAAACCAATTTGAGCGAGTGCTTGTATTGGTACTAGTTATGTACACTTAATTTTAGAATTATTCTTTTCATTTTAAGGTTGTTTTCGATGGTCGGATGTGGAGACGCCATCTTTGTCTCCAGTGCCAAGAGATAGACACATGTGGCACTAAGCATTTTGATTGGCTGTCGGACAACTCCAACCGTCCGTCAACCGGAGGAAAATGAAATTTTTCGAAACGAGTCGGAGACGCAACAGAAGTGCTGCATTGTGCCCGCATTCTACATTTGAGGCATCGGACGACGGATATGCCGGACAAAACGGTGCGGTGTGGCATGGCCTTAACTCACTACTTTTGGTGCATGGAAGGGATGGTGCGGGCAGCTTGAGCGCTTCCAGGGGAAGTTAGTAAGGTAGGGATTGGGAGCTAATTGTTTTACGTGTGGGGAGGTGGTAAAGGGGGCAATGGGTTGGTTGACCATCGAGACGAGGAAGGCTGTTGCGAAGATTGGGTTTGATAGGAGGGTTAGGGAGCAGCCGGATGGGTTGATTGTTCAAATAGAGTATGAGTAACTCAACAGGAGGTGCAGTGCGAAGTGAGTTGAGAGGTTGAGGAGGCTGGCCGGGAAGTATGCGTAGGGTGAGAGGCGATGGGGTGAGGGGTAGCAACGGATTGAGGACGGGATCAAAGATGTTGAAGTGGATAGGTGGATGAGGGGGATTGGGAAGAAATACGTCTATGGAGAGACATCAAAATGAGAAGAGTAGATTAGAATGGGAATGCTGGTTTACGGGGAACTGGGGAAGTGTGCTGTTGTTTAGGGTGATGGGGGGCTTTGGACACCAGGGAACTGAAGTGATGAGTGCAAGGGGAAAGATGAGGATGTGACGTGATAAAATTTGTTGGGAAGCTGAAGGCAGCTTGGAGCATGTGTGTGTAGACTGTTGGAGGTAGGATCCCAGAGGAAGGGAGAAGTTAGGGTGAAGAGGCCATATACGTTGGCTCCTTGACTGGAGGGTGAGAGGAGGAGGTGAAGTGGGGGTAGATGGTGCTTTCTGGGGTGGCGGTACAGGAGGGAAAAGTACTAGACCAGAGGAGCGGATGTATGTGTTTGTTGGTTTCTGTGGAGGGATGGAGGGGGACTTGTTGCTTATACCAGCACCCTGTTGCAAAACGGCAAGCCAATAGGATCATCATCATCATGTTTTTCAGGCGAGATGGAGCCTATCTAACCAGCGGTGCTACTTTGTATTGGAAGAAGGTAACGGTTCCTGTGGGGTAGACCATGCTTTAGATCGTGCTGATATTTGTGATTCATTGGAATATGATAATGGTTATAACTGTGGCTTTGGTTTGTGGCTTTTAGTTTAAAGTTTCCGTTTATTTTGTATGTTACTATGTATTTTTGTGAATAGGTCCAGCAGCAGATGAAGATGGTGCACATAGTTCGACGAGCTGCAGGTGAGGACTGTGACGGACCGTGTTGAAATGCGTGCACCAGCACCACCACCATCTTCACCTGCTCCTGATACGGCGTTTGGCCGTGTGAGTCTTTAAAGGCGGGTTGCCACCACACAAAAATTTGCATCATCTAGCGCATATGGCGCGACCCACTACCCAGTTCTCTCTGTTATCTCCCAATTTGTGTAAGGAATGCACAAAGATACATCTTCTAGCACAACAAAACAAACCACATGCCTCCTTAATTATTGAGTAAAAATGTGGTCCGTCCTCGTGCTCCTGGAAGCAGTCTATAAAGATCAACGATATTATTGCCACTAGATGGCACCGTGGTAGAATATAAAGAATCTACCGTTGTGCCAGCTAGTTATTATATGAAGTCAAACCAAGCAGTGCTACATAAAAATATACAAACAACGTTTCGAAAATTTTCAAGTTTCGTCATCAGGTTAGCAATCAAATTAAAGCATGGCAAAAGCCAGTAAGTCATCCTACATTAAAAACATAAAAACAGTTATTTAAAACGGATAAAAACCACCAATTCTCCCCTCAAAAGAGGCAGAAATGGCAGCTGAGATGCACGACCCACCTGCTCCGTTGGGAAACCAAGTCGCAAGCTAGTACATCTAGTGGCAGTAGTACTGTTAATCTTTACAACTTGCTCCCAGGTGCACGGGGACGTGGCACATTTTTACTCAACAATTAAGGAGACACGTGGCTTGTTTGTTATTCAAAAAGATATTTCTTTGTGCATGCCTTTGCTCGCTGCGAGTTAAGTGCTAGAGACAGCTAGATAGCACTATATGGTGCTGGATGCCGCAGACTTTAATTTGGTGGCAACACGCCTTTAAGTTCTGAATAAAATCAGTCATATACAGGGTGTTTCATCTCAAGTGTTAATGCCCTAGTATTGCAGATACGTCGAACATGGCCATGGAATACGTTGGAACATCCAGGGACTTAACCGCACTATCAGACGGTTAAACCGAAAATTACCTTGATGACCGATTTCAAGGTCAACGAAAAACTAACTCCGGAAGTAGCAGAGATAGTGTAAATTGCAAACTTGTAGAGGACGAAGACATGACCTCAACAAAGCAAACAGAACAGAAATCGGTTCAAATGTTAAAGAGATACAGAAAAAAACAATATGGGTTTGCAGTCCCATTGGAGGACTTGACCACAACCCACCCTGAGGTGGAAACACAGGCAGGCACCAATAGGAAATATCTACCTCAGAGATTAATACAAACAGGTTTCTCATGGATCCACCAGGTCTGCCTTTTAACCTTTACTGTACTTATAGTGGGGCCTGTCTGAGTTTCTACCTCAGGATGGGTTGTGGTCAATTCCTCCAATGGGGCTGCAAGACCCATATTGTTTTTACTGTATCACTTTAACATTTGAACCGATTTCTGTTATGTTTGCTTTGTTGAGGTAATGTCTTCGTCCTCTACAAGTTTGCAATTTACATCATGCCCCTCTCTGCTACTTCCGGAGATAGTTTTTCGTTGACCTTGAAATCGGTCATCAAGGTCATTTTCGGTTTAACCGTCTGATGGCCCCCTGGATGTTCCAACGTATTCCATGGCCATGTTGAACGTATCTGCAATACTAGGGATGATATTGAGCATTAACACTTGAGATGAAACACCCTGTAGATGGCTATAACAACATATTCCGGGGTCATTTCGGCCATTTTATCTCACTCCTACTTGAATAATGTGGACAGAAATAACAACATGGTTCGAAAGCCATGGTTCGAAAGCCAAGGTTCAGTCACGACCCTCTTTGATACGGCAGCGGCTACTGCATCAAGAGGGCTGTTCGATTTATTTAGAGAACACGATCCCATATAGATCATCTACCCCATCAACAACTTCAATACAGCACTAAAGCCACAACACATACGTAAAGGCAGTAGCCTGTACTGTAAGGTTTGACTTCAACCTCCCATGTTAAAGCCGAAATTTCGGTGCGTAATAATTTCTCAGCTGTCTTTCACTATTTCCCACTCAAATTTGTATATAAGCTTTGTTGGGTTTGGTGAACATGTGTCAGAACTTTTATGAATTTCCAATTTGTCACATCAGAGATCTGGACTTGAGCTGGAATCGTGATTTTCATTTTTGGCTTCTTTGCTCGACACATTTCTAATACTCTCTACAGTTCAAACTATTTGTCCCATAAAGCACGTTCTTAGCTTATTTTACAGGTATTGCTCTGTAGATGTGCCCTTTCCATAAGGCCTTTTCTAATTAGTGAAGTGGTTCAGGGGTTAGGGAGCTCTAAACGACCAGATTGGCTGTTTTACATTGTTTTAAACATTGTTATTATGCAACAATGCCAATCAGCAAACACCAGCTGCAAGACTTAGACTGAAGATTAAAGGGCTTGTTTCCATATTGCTTTGTACAAGCCATAATTGATAAAGATATAAAACATTAAAACAAGCTAACCTAAACTGCATGGCACACTAAGTAGTACGAATAGAAAACAGGTAAGGCTTAATTGATCCAAAGTCTAAACAACAAAGGAACACAAAGTTTCCTATAAGGTTGCAGACACTGCCGTGTTTCTCTACTGTTTAGTCCACGTAAAACCTTACTACTGTATCCAACCATTCACTTAAATAGAATTAAAGCCAAAGCCCAAATATCAAAACTTTTCATGCGCAAACAAACGAAGAATAATGTAAAGCAACACACCAGACTACTTTCTTGGCTATATTTTGTCAGTGTTCTTCGGTCACGTCGTCTACTTTCCATTCATCACGTACTGATGACACATGAACAGGGTGTCAGAAAAGTCATGGTCATAACTTACATGGTATGTAGTACTCATCTAGACGAACAAAAAAGTCCATATAAACATAGGTCCGGAATCGACCGGTTTCCAAGATAGTGACCTTTGTCTCACAAAAACACACGCATTTTCAGCAAACATTCAGGGGCAGCGAGCTAAATCCAGAAACATAAAAAACAATGTCTCTTAAAGACAAGTGAAATAATCCCCAGCCTGGAAATAAGCGGTGGTGTGTACCCCCTTTACCTCAAAGCGGTCTTCTTAGTATTTTGTAAGAAAGCCAGTTCACACAACAAGACACTGTGCTCTTTTGGGATTCACTCTACTACATTCAGCGTGCTACACCATGCTGGCACCCGCTGGAGGCTTAAAAATAAGTAATGTCTAAGCAATGCGAAATATTGAGTACGTGCTCCGCAAGAGACGAATTTAGTTGGGTGAAGTCACAGAGGCCAATAACTTGCCCCGAGAAGCGTGCGGCACGAGCGGAGTGAGAGACCACCACCACCAACTCGCTCGCTTGCTTTTTACCCTTCCATTTTGTATGTGTCCACTGTCCACCGATTTTTGTTTTCGAAAAAACGGAACATTAGAAATGGATACTTATGTTTAGGTTCCGCCGAAGGTTTGTCCCATGATTATTATTTGATGGCAACACATTAGCGTATTTCTGGATTTAGCATGCGTCACCTCGATGAGTAGTTGATTCTGGATTGTTTCAGTATCGTGGCAGACAACAATCGCGGAAAGAATTCAACTGGCTTCCCGAAGCCCGCATTGATAAAGTGAATAAGTCACTCAGTCATGTCGGCCGCCCAATTTTGAGTTAAAGACTTCGCACCCTACGGTTTAAAACTTGAAGATTTAAGGAAAAATAAAGACCATTTAATTTTGGTTCTCCACAACGAGCTAGCTAACTCAAACAACGACAATGTTAGTTTCCCGGCACCCAACCATTGTTGCATCTTGTTCGAGTGAGCTATAATCCGATATTGTGCGCCATTGCAGCATTGTAACATTTTGACATTGTTAGCGGCTCCGCTGCCTCCTCATCCTCCTGCTCTGTTTGCTTTGTGCGGTTGGTTTCATGATAGTGTATTGTATTAATATTAGAGTGGGCGCTTGGCTTTGGGCCGTGGCCCCGGTGATAAATTTAATTCCGCCTCCTCCTCCTCCTGTCCAATTTTCTGAAATTCTCTGGCGCAAACAAACTCACTGCCTGCCAGCCAGTTTCCCCTACTGTAATTTCCATTAACCAGCCTAGCAGCCCGCCCTGCGCAGGACCCTCTCCAAACAATCCGACAGATTCTTGGTGTAAGGATCCCACACAGAGATAAGGTGGGTAATACGGTCAGGCCTGCATGGAATAGGAGGTTGTGGGACTCGAGACATCTGAAACGATGCGTGGGTTTGTTTAGAGAGGGCGCCACGAGTCTGACCTAGCCAACCAGTCATGTGCCGCCATATTGACGACGCGCTCGCAGTTGTTTACGTTGTGGCGGATAATCCTCGCACGTTTTCACTGTTAACGCAGTGACTTCGTCGATAAATCGTGTCAACAATGTCATCCATACCTCTGCCAAGGGTATTACAACCCAGGAGGACCAACAGCTTGGACGCCGAGCGAGAAAACTTCGAAAAAACGCAGGTAAAAACAGATAAACGTAGCAGCCGCTTGCCCGTGAAGTGCCTGCCTATCTTTGAATGGAATACATTCACTCTTAATTTGGTCATTGGCTAATTTGTTTCGTAGTAATTTCCTCGTTCGTTGGATTAACCGTTTAGAGTAATCGGTAATGGGCAAGATTTAATTGCGATTGTCTGATTGCGGTGTCTTAATGCCGTTTAATACGTAGGTAAATAGATAAATGTGGCGATCGCCTATAGTAGGAAAAAACGAGTGGGATTTCCGATGAATCGAAGCAGGTCAAACTGCGTTTAGATTTTTGTAGGTTGGTCGTAGATGTATATTGAAGCGTTTAATAATATTTATTGGAGACATTTGGGAAGATCTTATAGTGAATAAATAGCCTAAAAAAAGATTAAAAAACGGAGCCGGAAAGTAGGCCAATTACTGTGTAAATAAGCGAGTTAAGATCCATCCGGCTGGAGTAGGCTACTCGAAAAAAAAATTGCGAAAGTTAAGTCGGTAGGCTACTCTTTCCTGCTGTTGTACGTGTGAGGATTTCACGCGTGTTTTGGCCTAAATTGCCTATCGTACTAAACTGTAGTATAGTGTTGCTCCGCTCCGTACGGAGATAACCTTAGCAGTTCAACCAGAGTTGGTATACGCTGAATTCTAATCGTACCAAAAACCAAAACTGGTCAAAAGGACCGCCAAGTTCCGAATGGTTCGCCCCTTCAAAGGTGTGATATCAACACACCAAAACATCCGCCAAGTTAATCGCACCGGCTAATAGTTCGAAGGTTAGGCCTAAATGAAAACTAGAACGTTGCTGCTTTCGGCAGCAATGTTCAAGTTCTCATTTAACGTCCAAAAAGTATTATTCGGTGCGAATGCGATTAACATTGCGAATGTTTTGTGTGTAAATATTTAAAGTGGGGTTAAAGTGGCACTATCACCGATTGAAAGCAGACGAAATCTGACATCTAGCGCTATATACCATGTAGCTCTTGCTTGCACCTAGCGAAAGAATACATAACGGCATTTCTTTTAACGAAACAAGCAAGCCTTAATCCTTAAGCCTTAACGACATCCTTAATTATTGAGTGAAAATTTGGTTCGTCCTCGTACACCTGGGACCAAGCTATAAAGTTTAACAACGTCATTGCCCCAAGATGGCGCCACGGTATTTTCGTTCGCATTTCAATTGGTGATACTGCCACTTTAAGTAGTGTTGGCTCGAATTTTAACCTGGTGGGAGCAAGTTTCAGGTGGGGAATGCTGTTTTGGTGCTACAGTGAAGTACGGAGGGGCCTTGGATTACAGCAAAATTCTTACGAATGAAATAATAGATGTACTATAGTAGCCCACGATGAAAACCTGGTTGTATCACAGGGGCTTGTACCTCACGCGCGCGTCGCCTGGATACGCTGTATACATGTAATTAAAGGGGTGAAACCAGCCAGTAGCCTTATCGTAGAACAATCCTTTTTTTTTTTACAATCTCACTATTATAATCACTGGAACTCACGCTGAACTTTTTTATTGTTAAGAACCACTAGATCGTCCGGAGCGATCTGAGAAGCTCTTCAGTTTTCGTATCCCAGTCAACTTCTGGTGATGGCACGGGCTTTTACCTCGACGCTTCTCCGATCGCTACGGACACGTACGAGCCTACAAATAATGACGTCGAACGTGAGACAAGTTATCAACAAAGATGTGCAGCGCGAGTTTCATTGATGATAATAGTGGGTAAGCGTAAAATTTTATAACGCACAATTGTGCTACGATTAGGCTTCTGGCTGGTTTTGTCCCTTGATTAGCCTATATGTAGCCTATAGAGTGTATCCATTCCATGCGAGGGACGACAAGCCCCTGTGGGTTATATACTCCTAGTTAACGCCAGCCACCAGACTTGCTTCACCGGGTTGGCCTACAGCTTTTTTTTTCATGGGGCAAGGTGGCCTGGATTAGCACTAGTATCTCATGTGCCAGAAGTCCTTGTTTCGAGCCCGATCTCAGCTACGTACTTCTGGCATTTTCGGGAAGAGAAGGGTCCTGTGATGCGTCGTGCTCATTGTCGACTGTGGCATGTGAAATATCTTAGGAATTTCTCAGTACCGTGAATGTTTTCAATGTTGCTAACGCAAGCGCTTTTCACAATAGGCTGTCTTCTCACTGGGAATGTTGGCTGCATGGAATTGGCTACATTAATTTAGAAAAAATCGTAGGCTATGCAATTATAATCGATAGACCAAGACACACAAAAAAAAAAACAAAGAAGAAACACAGGAAGAGATCACAATTCACAATAAGGGTACCTAAAGACTCTTAACGAGTATAAGCAAGGTGTTGGTATTCTTAGACATGGCAACAGAAGTAGCCTACCACAACAATTCTTGAAGCGGTTCAGTTTTCATACTTGGTACTTTGCACAAGAGTCCAGTCGGGCATTACCGTATTTGCTTGCCTTTACCCTGTCGTCTTGTTAAGCCCACAGCCCGTCTCACCGTTGCTGGTTAATTTCGCTGGTTGAAAAGTTCGTTATTTTCACCTCACAAACAGTCTGAATTTGCTGGGTTTCTTTACAGTTGGGTACCAAATAACTGTGAGGGTCTTCCTCTCAACAGGACAAAAGACTCACAGTAGGGTTTTCTAACATCTTTACTGCACATTTTCATAACTTCATTAGCTCGAACTGTCGTGTACCTGGTTTGATTCAACTCGAATATTCGCGCGCTCACGAGCAGATGCTGCCGCTTGCGATAATGCTGGGAGAAGTACGCCCAGGGCATGCATTGGCAGCGTGCGCATCCTCACAATCTCAACACATTACAAATAATGTACCTGCACTTATTACCTGTATAAGTCAGTGCACAAGACATAACTCCGACTTAAGCCTGCATGAAAAAAAAACATGATATTGCAACAGAACACGATTTTAACCCTTCAAAAAAAGTCTTAGTTAAGACGCTTGCCCGCGGTAGGCCGTGAAGCCAAAAGTTTGCTTGAAAGTCGTTTGGCCTGGATTCGGGATTGAAATACTGTTGCTTTTTTTCCTTCTTGTCCTGTTCTCCCTTTTTCTCCCATCTCGTTAGTGTCTGTCAGTGTTGGAAAAGTTGCACTCAAGTCAGGGCTTGACTTGAGTTCTGTGTCTTTACCGATGAGAAGACAGGGTCAGGGTCGAGTCTCTCAGAGTTCGACCAGGTCACGAAGACACGGTTGGCTATAGATCCATTCTGGTTCCACATAGGTTGAGACTCCGGAAGGGGTCTTTCTTAACTGCACATTTACCTATGGTAATTCTTGGCGATAGATGCTGGCAAATGGTGTTTGTATAAAGTAACTTAACATATTGTAAAGAAAAATACATAAATAAATGGATAAGTTTATTAAAGGCAGATGAAAATTAAAATATGGTGGGTCCATCCTTGCTATCAGAAGCAAGCTTTATTTGTTAGAACCCCACGTACCCACAAAACCTGCTATATTTATACAGCAGTTTCGAGATCGGATTGTACTCAACTTCCTTGGGTTTTGTTAACCTTGGTAGCAGCTGCCTTTGTAGTCGTTTGTGCAATCTACAGAACGAACTGCTTATCTGATATATGCCTGCTGCATTTTCAGTTTACTAGTGTCCTATCTTTAATCAGGTAGTTGGATCTCTGGTCGATCTTGTAAAGCTACTGTATCTTACTTCCTTTATGACAAAAAGGGATTCATGTTAATACAAGAGTTTTTTTTATGTTAAGTCTTCTTGCTTCATTACAGCACGGCAGGAGTATATAAATGTGCCAGAGTATCCGTGTAGTTATTCTTACTTCATGTTCTATCTCTTTTCACAAGGCCATCTGGGAATGAAGCTGAGGTTTTTCACTTAATGGCTTCAGGCCAGTTGGTTCGACTTCGACGTTCGCTTTATTTTACCAAAGTGATGCTAAAACGATTTATGTCTTAGCCTACTGCTTGCGAATTCACATACATTACCGTATTCTATGGCAAAGGCTTGGCACGAATACAATACAGTGTACTTCGCCAGTTACAACCCATTCTAACAATGCATGCTAGAACTAAACTAAAGCTAAATGACTTAGCATAATCAATCTAATTTATCCTTTTTTAATCCGGTAATTAACTAAACCTTAACCGCATGTCCCTGTTCCGCACGTCCCTGTTCGGGCGCCAATTTGTAGGGTTCCCGGTTACTCTGCCCCGGATAGTCTATGAGAGTGCATTTACGTTTGAAGCTGTTTATTTCGTGCTCTTCCTTCGGAACCCTGCTCTTCAACCGTCAAATCGTGGATGCTGTGTGCATGCGCGCCCTCTGGTGAGACTTGGGTGAAGCTAGTGTTGGGATGCATGACGTCATCCCAACACTAGCATGTCTAAATAGGCTACATGCAACTGTTTTTGAGTTCTGTTTACTTGTGCCGAAAACGGTGAAAATCTCAAGTGATGTAACATTAAACCAGGCCCAAGTTTCGTTGATGTTTAACTGCACTCAAAATCATGCTTTCATACACTGTAAAGGCACCAAATGTTGCTTTGTTAAGCTAACAGTTCGTTTGTACTTTAGTTGGGTACCCTTAGTTCGAGTACGTTTTCAGTGGTGCCCGTACGTGTTCTTTTTTTAACATGCACATATGTATATTCATTGATTGACTGTGCTTCCCTGGGTGTCCCCAAATTTGGTAAACGAACCAAGTTATCTTATACCCATTCGGAGCGCATCTTTAATCCACATATATGCGCTTTAAATGCTAAATTCACTCCGGAAGGGGTGGATACACCCAAGGTGAAGTGACCTCATATATTTGTGAGTTAAATAAATCTGCATGCATAGGTGGATCAAACACGCTTCGCATCGCTTTGCTTTAGTAGCAGCTCCGAATTGCTTTAGTGGGTGCTTCGAACGCAAATGTGGGTCAAATTCCGAATTAGCAACACTCCATCACCAGGTGGGTGGCGTGTACCGTTTACTCAAATTCACTTCGCATGAACAATGGAAATATGCACTAATTTGTAAGGGGAGTTTATTAGGGATGGGTCGGTTTCATTTTTTCGATTTCGGTTCCGGATTCGGTTTTCACGCCCACAAAACCGCGGTTTCGGTGTCGGTTTTTGCCACCATCCACCCAAACCAGCTATTTCTAGTTTGTTTTCTTGTAACATTAGTATTACTAGCTTCTAACTCACTCCTGCTTTCACTTTCAGCAGCGTCATAGACCAGGGGCCGAGCTGTGGCACCATTTTCCTCTACTATTTTCGTTTTAATGACTGTCATTTATACGTCAAAATGATAATTATTAAAAAAAAAATAGAAAAACGGATCAAATTTTTATTTTTTGAACACCGCACGAAAAACCGACACAAATTCCGAATCTGTTTCGGTTTCGGTTTTCAGTAAAAACCGAAAATTCGGTTTCGGTTTCGATTCCGACCCAACCCTAGAGTTTATACGACTGCCAGCACCTATTATTGAAAAATTAAAAACCCTAAACGAATTATGGGCTGGTGGCCACCACAGCACGAGTGTTGGCCAAGCGCGCATCCGCTAATTTAGTGACAACAGCATGTTCTGGTGAGTGGTTGAGGAACTAGGAACTAACCCCTTTTCGCTGTGCTTTCCCTGCACTCTGAACGAGGTTTAGCAAACTAATCTGTATTCAACTCGCATTTCTCTCAGTTTGGAATTAGATTCCGAATTAAAAGCCACGCTTTAAATGGGGTTTTCAATTTTGTGGTGACAGTTCACAATTTAGTTGGTTAAATAAATTGTAAACTGTCACCACGTTTTCTGAAGTATTTTTCATTTTTTATTTTTAATTCTTGTAGGTTCGTGATTTTACAAAAAGAGCTCAACAATTATTTTGTAACACCTATTTTGGTCGGACATTTTCCCAGCTTTTGATTTACGAAACGAGTTTGAAAATTCATTAATTTGAACATTTTGTTTCCCGTACCCTCCCCACAAAACTGTGCCTAGCAATGCCATTGGGCCTACCTCAAAAGTCTGCCCTGTCAAAGTCTTGAACTTTGCCCCATTGTAAAACATTGTAAAGTGGTTTTAAATTACTCTGCAGCTTGTTTACAGGCAGTGACGCATGCTGTAGAAAACCAGTAATTGTACTTCTAGCCTATTGCTTACACGTCGGTCGTAAAACTTTTAATTGGATTCGAATTGTTGACATAAATGCTGCATACTCATTTAAGTTTGTATTGGTCATTATGTGTACAGTGCTATTCGTCAACATAAAGTAATAGTAAATCTTTATAATAATATTGGAGACCGGCTAAAAGGAAAAGGAAAGCCTAAAGAAAAACCACTTCTCCCCTCCTCGCGCCCGCATTGAAAATGCACTCTCCCACTCGACCTGCAGCCAAAAAAGAGCCAGGCATGAGTGGTCGATCAATCTGACAAGTCTTCGGGAAGAGTGCCGGGAAAATGTCCCAGGAAATGTGTCCCGGGAAATGTGATCGGTCCCGTGCAAAGCACGGCTTCCTCTAGTTTAGCTATAATTTTTTAGCTAAATATTTAATATTTTGGAAAGTCGTATCATGTTAAAGTAAAGCTAATCCCTCCCATCTTAAATTTCAGTATCGTTAATTAAGACACTTAAAAAACATGTGAGAGGTACGAAAACCACTCAGGCTGTATAGTTATTACGTAGTAATGTGTCTAAAGCTTCATTGTAACAGACGAATTCTTCGTTCGTGCCGTCAACACATCCAAATCCCGTCCGTGTGACGTCACACTCCATCACCCGTTGGCTCATGCGCCCAACAAGCTCGGGCAAGATCGCGTTCAGTTCTCACATTCCTCACTGTAGCTAGCGAAGAACAGCAGCATAGATTCTTTTCAAATGAAGCGCGCGCTCCCTAAGCTGCTCACCCCTCCCCACGAGCAACAAGTGGACACTGTCCAATCGCTTATCTGCCCAGTATTTTGCGTTGAGTGGATTACCGCTAAACTGAACAAACTTTCACGAGTGTTTGTAGCGGTAATAGTCATGGTAGCTACTTTCTTGAATTCTTTAATTTAATAAATCACGCAGAGATTGATTTTTGGTTTGCGCTGCTATGGTAAGGACGGTCCAGTTTCCCAGCCACCATGTTAGATGCACAAGCCGGCACGCACTCGCCAGTATGCTACGATTATGTCATTCTTCCAAGGGCCAAGGTGATGAAGTGTGACGTCAGTACCGTGCGAGGAAATCGTGTTCGCTGTCTCACGCCTTGGAAACATCAAACTTAGATTCTAAATTGACTATTGCGTAATTAATACGATTGTTGGAAACTTCACGCAACTTGCATCTTGTTTTTTCGTACTTATCTAACGATAGTGAAATTTAAGATAGAAGGGTTTAGCTTTCCTTTAAGGAAATACCCCTGATTCACTACCTGTACATGTTGATCTATCGTAACTTATCCAAGCTCGTAATGGTTACCTGGAAAGGTTTCCTGGGACCCTTATTGAAACGACCAAAGCACAACTCAGTGGTCAAGGCCTTGGACTGTGAACTAGAAGACGCACAGACGAATCTCTCGACTGACATGTCCACATATGGAGTTGTAAATTGAAAACTTGAGTTTACTCAAACCTTCACCTGATAAAGTCACGTTCAGTTTATATTTAAACCTGACTGCAGTTTGTTTTTCATGCCAGTGTATGATCAGCAGGCTTCATCAGGGACGACCAAGGAAATATGAGTGCTCCGACTACATCTTCGTCGTTTTCATCTGCTCAAGCTTTTCGAGCCGACGAAAATGAAAGAAGATGTAACCGGACGGAGGACTCATTTTTCCCTGACGATACCTGATAAAACTGTTGATGTACAGTCAAAAATTTGCAAGACCCACACAGTATCCTGATTTTGAAAAAAAAGTGAGCGTGATGAATAATTTCCGAGTTCCAGGTGATTCTGAGTGTCCAAGTAAAATTCCAGTAGGCCTAACGGTTTATTTTGTGAAATTTGCCAGTAGCAGCTTCGTTGCGAGCGCTGGCCTGCTTGCCAAAAAGGCAGCTGCAGTACTCAACTCTGAAGCTCAACTTTTCTTATCTTAGAAACGCAACTTTTCTTATCTGGTTAGAAACAAACGGTTTGCTGTGTTGAGTCCAAACACTCCAGAATAGTGAGTCGCAGGCACTAACAACCCTTACACATTAAAGAGAACACTACAACAAATGTGTAAGCTAAAAGGACACCCCTCCTCCCCCTGAAAAAAAAAAAAAACTAATTGCTTCTTTTTTTCCCCACGTGTCGAGTAGAACATAGACAGTGGCAATCTGTTAATTTTAATATCTGACCATTGTGGCGAATACTGCCTAATTCATATCATGGAAGGTTGGTTACGAAAATGGGATGCAGTGATAAATAAATTTACCGAAATATCAGCAAATTTCCAGTCTTGAGAATGTAGCACTGGTGTCGGTTTCACCAGGAGCTGTTAAAGTGCATACGTGTTCGGAGGAGAATCCATAAATGTAACTCTCACCTAGTATTCTGCCGCGTGTCACAATGTCATCCGGGAGAGAAGTAATCGTAGTACAAGCGATTTCATCAAACTACAGCAGAAACTACTCCTGTTAGACACCCACATTTAGGCCTATTAATGGCAATTGATCACTTAAAATCAAGCTGCTCTCACCCAAAGAGATCTCGAGACAGACTGTTTCGCCCTTGTTTGGGCTCGTCAGTACAGGAATGAGGGCAGAGGACCTTGCTGGTGGTAAATTGGTCCTATGCTCTCATCCACAGAGTATTCTCTACTGACGAGCCCAAACAAGGGTGAAACAGTCTGTCTACGTGATCTGTGTAGGTGAGAACAGCTTGATTTTAAGTGATCACCTGCTGTTGCTCTCATCCACAGAGTATTCTCTACTGACGAGCCCAAACAAAGAATGAAACTGTCTATCTAGAGATCTCGGTGGGTGAGAACAGCGTGCTTGATCAACTACCATTAATAGGCCTAAATGTGGGCATGTAACATTCATTAGAATGGAGCCCCACTCCAGCAATAGTTTCTGCTTTTTAGTTTGCTGAAGCCGGTCCGGTTTTGAGCTTGTTAATTTACCACCAGCAAAGTCCTATGCTCTCATCCACAGAGCATTCTCTATTGACGAGCCCAAACAAGGGTGAAACAGTCTGTCTACGAGATCTGTGTAGGTGAGAACAGCTTGATTTTAAGTGATCACCTGCTGTTAATAGGCCTAAATGTAGGCATCTAACACTCAGTAGAATGGAGCCCCACTCCAGCAATAGTTTCTGCTTTTTAGTTTGCTGAAGCCGGTCCGGTTTTGAGCTTGTTAATTTACCACCAGCAATGTGACTATGCTCTCATCCACAGAGCATTCTCTACTGACGAGCCCAAACAAGGGCAAAACGGTCTGTCTAGACTCTATATGGGTGAGAGCAGCTTGATTTTAAGAGCACAAATGATCTTTTGTCACATATATATTAGGTTAAAAACCTGCACAGAGGAATTGTCAACGTGTGTGAGGTTTTTGAACAAATAAAAATAGTCGCTCGTTCAAAATTTGGCCACTTGGGAGCAAGACGTAGAACAAGTGGTGGAACATGGGGGTAGAAGCTTGGAATTAATTTGTGGCCATTTGATTGACAAGGCATAGAACTGAGTTAAGATGACAATACTGACCGAGGGAGAGCCGCTAATGGTTGCTTGTGTAACCTAGGCTACGTGAAATCTGACACACTAATAAAATTCACAATCTGGAATGTATGTGCGCATGTATATATATAAATATATCTGTGTGCAGCACCATACGTAGGAAGGTCACTGTAGGCCAGGGGCAACAATTTTGTTGCTCCACGCCTTTTCGTCAGTTGTTATTAACACGGCTATTAAAACTAATCTGGGAAAAATAGAAGCCAAAAAAGAAAGGTGGAACTCCTCACCCTGCCTGGTGAAGTTCAAGCCAAAGTACATGACATACTCTAATGCACAACAACAATAATATGTGAATTAACGCAGTGAAAGATTTCGATACTAATTAATGCAGTGAAAGATTTAGATACTAATTAATGCATTTAGAGATTTCGATACAATTTATTGCAGTGAGATTTCGATACTAATTAATGCAGTAAGAGATTTCGATAGTAATTAATGAAGTGAGAGATTTCGACACTAATTAATGCAGTGAGAGATTTCGGTACTAATTAATGCATTGAGAGATTTCGATACTAATTAATGTAGTAAGAGATTT